>OMNW01031948.1:0-44969 GCA_900303245.1 Selene dorsalis
GATGGACAGTTTAGCTTCAAGTTGATAGGCATCAATAAATGCAATTCAAGTCCAAAGCAGCAATAATAATCATAGCAAATATTAAATATATAAAATGTACCCTGTAAAATACTGAGTAATTAGAATTTACTGATTATCAGTGATAATCAGTGAAATTAAATTCCTGGTGAGGAAGTGGTGATGAACATAACATGCATACATCATCTGACTGACAGAAATCAAACATGGTGAAAACCATAAAGCTGTGAAATTCTCTGAAATTTCCAGACAACACAGCACTGACTTCCTGTTTGCTTCTATACTCGTCACTGTACAAGCATCTCCTGCATCCTGTTGAGGCAGACTAAACAAAGACTGATACTAGTTCAATGTTGTTACATAAATCAGAATTTGTCCATTTTTATTGAAATTTGTTATTTAACTGTACTTGTTTCTTAGATGTAAGATATGATTATGTTGTACAGAATTGAGACCATAGAGTGAAAAAAAACAAGGTGGAGAATAATCCCTTAAAGAAGTGAGCTGCTTTATGAAAGAAGTTAGATAACCAAGCTTCAGATATAGCTGAAGTCTAAAATTAGAACTACAATGCGTTATTGTTGTTAAGCATAATGCTTTCTGGTGAAATCACAGAAGTAAACATGCAAATGTTTGGACACTGAATGATCTGCTCACACTAGAAGACACAACTTTACATGTCTGTCTCTTTATATGCTTTGAATAATGTGTCCAACCAAATGTTCAGTGGTATCTTTAGTCCCTTCATTGATTAGAAATGAGTAATCCGAACAACAGTAAGAGTTAACAATGGATGCTGGTTGCAAAGCAAACAAACAACTATGAGACTGTGTTATAGACTTAACATAAATTATGCTCTTTTACAAATGTTCAACACGCACCACGTTCATGTGCAAATATTATTCACATCATGGAAGTGTGTCTTTGCCCAGCAGTAATTGTGTAATATTATAGTCTCACTCTTCATCCTTATCTTAAATCATATGACCTTACTTCTTAATGCATTACACATACATAAATTACATACACATGCACTCCAGCTTTTGCTGGAGGACTAATGGGCATTAGATTGCAGTGTTTTTCCTTTAGCTCTTAATGAACTAGATTCTTTGAAAACAGGCCCGGAAATATACAATATATTGTATAGACAGGCCTATACAATATATAAAAGATGATATAAAGCAAATAATATAAATTTATAACCTAACCTAAACATGATCCTCCACTGTCCTCCTCTGTCACTTATATTCCTCTGAACACTCTGTCCCTAGACTCCATCTCTGTCAGGCTCTGTCCTGCACATGACACTGCCAACAGGTTTAAAAAAAAAAAAAAAAAAGCACAACAGCCATCTCATAGTTCTATCTTGGTCACCTGAAAACAAACTGTCCAGAGCTCTGTACAGGAACACCTGCAAAGAAAATCCTCTTCAGAAATGCAACAAACATGTTTGTCTCTCCCAGTTTTACTATTTTTGACACAAACATCTGCAGCACTTAGACTGTGTAAGTAATGAGACAGATCTACGAGTGTGTTTTTTAGCTTGCCTGTGTGCAGATCCCCTGCCTGCTGTGTATGTTACCAGAATAGAACAATGCATAACTAAAAGTAGGACATTGACGCAGAATATGAATAGATTAAAGAGCAACGAGGAAAAGGCAAATTTGACATACAAAAGTCCATATTAAGAAGGATCAGAAAACAGAGTACTACATCATTCAATTACATCGGAGCACGGCACAGTAAGTCTGCACGTGAACCTGCAGGTGTAAACACATCTGGACTTTACCAAACTGCCATTTACCATAAACAGAGCTGCTGCCATTCCTAACTTCAGACACGTTCAATCTTCCGACAAACAAAAATCCAGTTAGACGTTGATGCTTTGTTGATGTTGGTAAAAACATAAGGTTGACATGTTTTTAAAAGAATGAAGCAGATGCTTATGTGGCACATTCACTCATTTTGCATAAACTATATCATCTGAGACAGAAAGACAGTGTGTGTGTTGTGTGTGTGTGTGCGTGTGTGTGTCTATGTGTGTGTGTCAGTGTGCTGTGTGTCCTGCAGGGCAACAGCCAGATAATCTCCAGAGTGGGTGACTGACTGAATGCTGCTATTTTAGCTTTGCACTGTCTGCATCTATGAATCACTCTGCAGGGTCAGAGCAGAGGAAGGAGACGGGTTATTACAGTAATGACACAAGTAAAACGGCTCTGCACTCGCTCTGCTTGGGTCCAAATGGACACTGGCGGTGTGTGTGTGTGTGTGTTTGTGTAACTCTTCAAAGCAAAAACAGGGAGAGAACATGCAGCTGACATAAGTGGATCTTATGTCATGATGAAAGCATAAGATCAGACTTTGATATCACTGTGATAATCTCCTTTTCTCACAACCATGAACATTGCGTATGCAGAAAATCTGCACTTAGTATCTTTTCTGTGTATCCCTTTGCACCCGATTTACATCATGCAGTGTTATTAGGATTGTTGAACTAATCTCCTTTATTGAAGATTGAGTATTGAGTTTTTTCTCATCAATATGTATTCTTTTCGAATTGAAAACCAATGTCAGCATAAGGAAGGAGCTTTATCTGTGTTTGGAAGCTTCATTGTTTGTCAGGTCGTCAGCAAAAAAAAACAAACAAAAACTGTTGAATATTAATTTCCTGCAAGTGATTAAACAAGTGAGGCTAACTCTGTATGTAGGCCAGTTACACCAGCAACATTCATTAGATTCTCATTAAAACACAAGGAGAGGAAAGGAGATAATAACTATTGATGTGAACATGTACATGTTCCAGTGCTGGTTGTTCTTCAGGCCTATCAGCAGCATCCTACAGTGGATTGTCTCAGCTGGTCGTAGCTGTCACTGTTTGGTCCCTTTAGGTTCTGGACCACTGGAGCGAATAAAAACATATTTTTGGAGCAAGAGCTGCAGAGGAGCCCGGGTTGTAAACCAGCCAAAAGAGTCAAGGTCTACACATAAACGCGTCACTATAATGTCCCTGGATGAAGACCCACATCAGATCTCCTCGCTGTGTTCTGCCACATCACTGTGCTCATTTGGAAAGCTAATAAACAGTTCAATAGAGGAAGGAGTGAGGTGAAGAGGAGGAGATGGATGATCAGGGTCAAACTAGTACAGCTGCACTCACAAAGGATACTCGTACACACGAGGAGATGGCTTACACAATGCCTCCCCCTAATGGATAAAAACAACATGTTGCTCTAAAGAGCACGGGTAGTAAACATTTACATGATGAAGAAAAAAAGCCCGAAGCAGTTCCTTTGAAAATAGATCAGACACAAAATGCGTGTGTTGGTTTCCCCCTGCGCTTTCCTGCTGTGCAGCATTTTACAGCGTGGGATTTACATGAGAGAACATAATAACCAACATAAACTCAGGGCCGGAATATAAAATAGTATGCATATAACTCAGATTTTAATGATGCCTCCCATCAGTCATCATTAAATGAATGTTCTGAAGGAGAGAGCAGCTTGACCCGAATTCTGCGTTGTCACAGTGGAAATGACTTCTTAATGTGGTTAAAGGGAAATTTCCATGCACTGTATGACATTTTCACAGCATGTTTTTGAATCTACTAAAGCAGCTACAGTGTGGTTACTGAAGTGTACAGGCATACAACTTAGCTGCTGGGTATTTTACTTTAGACTTTTTGTCACACAAAACATAATATCTTCATCAAAGCTGAAGAAAGAATGAATGAAAAGCTTCCATGATGTATATGATGGTAGCATGATTGTATTGACTTAAATAATGACTTTCATGGAAAAGCAATATGTTAGCAACAATTTACATCTGCTGTGAGGCACATCCCTACATTGGTACTTTACTGAGAATTAGTGATTCAAAGTTTAAAAGATTATTTGTTAATGTTAGGACATTTCAAAACCAGATGTAGCCTCACTGGTCATTTCCAGTCATGCTGAGTGTTTAGTTACTCTGTAGCAACGCTAACTATGACATGTGGAGAGGTAGAGGCATGCCAGATCTAATAAAAGCATTTGCTTTGACGATATCAGTGACAACCCTCTCAGAGATTATTAGGGTAAGTGACGGCTCAACTGATTTGTGACACATGACTGTTGTGCACCCTGCCAACAAACTGACCTCCTAGCAACAGGATGCAAAAAAGAGTTATGGAAATTATGGAAGTGATGTTGCAATGATGACTAGAGGTTATCTTCACAGAACTTTTTCAAATATTGCGTAAACATTCACCAGGACTCAAGGATGAACTGAGATT
This sequence comes from Selene dorsalis, assembly GCA_900303245.1. Lineage (NCBI taxonomy): Eukaryota > Metazoa > Chordata > Actinopteri > Carangiformes > Carangidae > Selene > Selene dorsalis. The sequence goes on from OMNW01031948.1 coordinate 4,289, forward strand.
TTTGGGGTCAATGGTGTGGGGACCGCACAAAACATTGTTTTGGCCTTGTGAACCAAATATCTCTGTGACTCCATCAGAGGATTTTTTTCTTTGTTTTTATAAATGTCCATTTGGGCTCAAGGACAAATTGTCAAGAGGTCAAAGGTCACAGGGACCTCAGAAAATACATTTTTAGCCATAACTCAAATCTTCACAATGGAAAGTTGAATTGTGTCAAAGGACAAGTCTGTGTCATCCCTGCTGGGGGAACTGTTGGCTCATGTTTCACATGTCTTCTTCCTGGACCCCTCATGTCACAGAGTAGGTAACTAGGTGCTAAACTTAGATCTGAGCATGACACAGTAGGATTTCCCTGACAGCTGAGAAACTTCCTGCATGTCAGCTGATGTGTGTTTTCACAACCAAGATGTAAACTTGACAGCAAATGTCACATCCGGAAGTTGTCATAATTTGTCACTTAAAATGTGTAATCATCTTGTGAATACATTCGTTTTTGATAAAGCATCATATACACGATTGCCCATGAAGTTGGAATAAAATATGTTTTTACCTCTTCTCATGAAATGATTGTGACAATGTGATTCATTCTTGATTATTGTATAACTCACCAAAATAAGATTAAGTCAGTCAGGGTTCAGGGGCAAAGAGGCAGGAGGGAAATGGGCCCGGATCTGGTCCCGATCCCGGTCCCGGTCCCGGTTCGGGTTCTGGTCCCGTTTCCGATTCGGGTCCCGGTTCCGATTCGGGTCCCGGAACCGGGACCAGAACCCGAACCGGGAGCGGGATCGGAACCCGAACCGGAACCGGGACCAGAACCCGAACCGGGACCGGAACCGGGATCGGGACCGGAACCGGAACCGGGATCGGGACCGGAACCCGAACCGAAACAGGGACCGGGACCGGGATCGGGATCGGGACCGGGACTGGGACCGGGACCAGATCCGGGATCCAGACAGGGACCAGGTGGGACATTAAATCAGGGTCATCTAGTGGGGAAAGTTACAAGTACTTCTCTCTAAGTGTAGCAGAAAGGGTGGTCCTCACTTCATCTGCACACTTACCTGAAGCTCACTATGCCCATACAGGAATGTGTGTGTGTGTGTGTGTGTGTGTGTGTGTGTGTGTGGATTTGTATGTGGATCTTTTGCCATAGCGAGCGTTAAAGGCGTCCATGTTTGTTTCCCCTCAGGGTCCTGTGTGGTCCGGGATGCATCTGGCCTGTTAAATGACACCCTGTCCTCTTCCAGCAATGACTGTGTCGGTTTAGCCTGTCACTATGGATGGGACTTCAGCAGTTGTATCAGGAACACATGCACCTATGGCATCAGTAACTATTATCAGGTCAACACAAGCACACACACACATACACACAATAAGTGCCAGAAATAGATTTTTCTGCCTAGGCTGACCCTGCACAACATGTTACATACATTTTGAATGAAGCAGTTGCAGTCTTGACAAAAACAGATCCCTCCTGTTTCCACTTGAGGGCACCAAACCTCATCAAAAGCTCGACTTGACTCCCCTGTCTTTGCCAATGGCAGAAAACACACAAATAAATAAAACAAGTGACAGCCAAGAGCCAACACTAATGTCATTCTGCATGCATCAAGGACTCTGTATAAATCACTTACATTAGCAGTAGGTCACCTTGTACACAAACAAACAAACACTCCCTTTATCCCCTGGTGGGAGAGATTAGCTTAAACAACACGTTTCTGTCTGCAGTCAATGAGCATGGTGTCGGCCTTCGCTCCTCTCATCACGGCTGGTATATTTGGAGCAACTCTCTCCTCTTCGCTGGCTTGTTTGGTGTCTGCTCCCAAAGTCTTCCAGGTACATGCACACATGTTACATTGTGTTCATAAATTACATTGATGTCCATTTATTATGACTAAGAACTATGTTATTTTTTTTCACTCTATTTTTCTGTTTCTGATGTGTTTTTTTTCTGGTAGTGTTTGTGCAAGGACAAACTCTACCCCCTGATTGGCATCTTTGGTAAAGGTTACGGTAAGAATGATGAACCGCTCAGAGGCTACCTCCTCACGTACATCATTGCCGCCTGCTTCATCCTCATTGGTGAGTCTTTGGAGGAAATATCTGAAACTAATTGTCCACTTTGAATTGAAGCAAAATAATAAAATGCATTCTAGAGAGAGAGAGAATCATGTGTCATTTATGTCATTGTATGATGTAGAAGAAGAGCTTGTTTTCTTATAATGAATAGATGTGGAAAGTATTTTCTGGGTTTTTGACATCATGAAAATCTTTAGACTTTAGAATCAAATGGGAGCCATGTTGCTCTTCTGCCCTCTGCCCTTCCACTAGCTGAGTTGAACACCATCGCTCCCATCATCTCCAACTTTTTCCTGGCCTCCTACTGTCTCATCAACTTCAGCTGCTTCCACGCCTCCATCACCAACTCTCCAGGTAGAAAACTGGATCATCAAAGCAAAAGAGTAATCTATGAAACTCAGAGCAGGTCTGTCATAAGGAGACATTATCCCTGTGTGCTTGTGTGTGCGCAGGTTGGCGTCCGTCCTTCAGGTTCTACAGTAAATGGCTGTCGTTGTTGGGTGCCGTCTGTTGTGCAGTGATCATGTTCCTGCTGAACTGGTGGGCGGCTCTGATTGCCTTCGGCATCATCATCTTCCTTTTGGGATATGCGCTCTATAAGAAGCCTGGTAAACTTGCACCCACTCACACTACTGTCACAACAAAGGGCTGCCCTTCCTACCCCCCCACCCCCTCTGTTAGTGCATCCTTTGAACTGCTTCTCTGTACTTAGCTGTGAACTGGGGCTCGTCGGTGCAGGCGGGCTCTTACAACATCGCTTTGAACCAGTGTGTGGGCCTCAATCATGTGGAGGACCATGTCAAGAACTACAGGTCAGTGAGGATGTTATCGCTCCTATAATTTGTCTTCTTTTGTCGAAACCAGTTGTTATTGTTTTGCTGCAGTTAGATGTGGAACCAATCAATCAGTTGATCATCAATTTTCCTGATCATCATGATGGGCTTTGGATTGATTCCAGTTCATATAAAATGTTCACATAATAAATAAATAACCTTTTACCCAGCATTATATTTTATACCAACATTACCTCAAACAGAGAATCAAATATTATGGAGGACAAGTTAACGGCCGGAGGTCAGGAACCAGGAGACATCTAAAGTCAACAGCTTCCAATACAGAAGCATTGATTATATCTAACATATCACCAGATACTGTAACATCTTTGTGATGCTGCTCCTCTGTCAGACCACAGTGTTTGGTGCTGACAGGCCCTCCCAGCTGTCGCCCTGCTCTGGTGGATCTGGTCAACTGTTTCACCAAGAGTCTCAGCCTCATGATATGTGGCAACGTGGTCACTGTGAGTACAACTACAGTACCTGCATATTTTAATTTATGTATACATATATTAATATAATATTTTGATCATATTATAGAAAGAAAGGCATTTCTGATTTAAACCTGTATGTTTTTAGGCTGGTGCCTCCCCAGGAGCCGTGGAGACAGCAAGCAGTGACACACATGTCAATTGGTTGAACCAGCGGAAGGTGAAGTCGTTTTACAGAGGAGTGGTGGCTCCAGAGCTACGATCAGGAGTCAACATGCTGCTCCAGGTGAGAATTACACCTCATCACCTCTGCTCTGATCAAATAAACCTCACATGTTGCACAAAGACAGATAAGTAATCTATTATTTTTGATTAACTGATCTGTTTATATTCTTATGTTTGTGATCGGAATCAGTGTTTAATCTTGTATTAAATCTTTTTTTTTTTTATCTGCAACTGTGAGATCCAGTTGATTGATCCAGGATTGATTATGTTATGTTCAGTGAACCCAGAACCTGAACTTACCTCCACTCCTCTGTCTGTCCAACAGGGGGCAGGTTTGGGTCGTATCAAGCCAAATGTTCTGCTGACAGGCTTCAAGAAAGACTGGCGCAGTGATACACCTCAGGCTGCTCACGACTACATAGGAATACTGCAGTGAGTACTGAGACAAGAAATGACTGAAATTAGAAATGATCACACTTTTTTTTCTCAATAAACCTGTCAGTGTCTGAAAACGTAATATTAAAACTATGACAAAATAAAACTTCCTTACAGACAGTGCCACCCCGGCCTGCACAAAGAGTATGTGTGTTTAATGTACCTGTATATACATGCTTGGGTGTGTTTCAGTGATGCGTTCGACCTACAGTACGGCGTGTGTGTGTTGAGAACGAGGGAGGGGCTGGATGTCTCTCGTCCATCTCAGTCATATGGTGAGAGTCCAGACGACAATTCAGTGGAAGTGAAGTAATTCAGTGAACTCTGACGGCACCTGCAGCTGTTACACTGGTTTGTTTAGAGTTAACAAGGGGCATGCTGGGAAGTGCAGTCCACATTCATCAATCATTGTTAAAATTATTAACCACAAGGAAATCCATAAATGAATTTATCTGTTTGTATTTCAGTTAATCCAGGCTTTGATGGAGGCCCAGAGAGGATAAACACCATCTCTGATTCTTTTCGCATTAAAACAAGCACGACATGTACGTATATGCGTGATCATGTTATTATGATCAATGTATTTTGCATTTAATCGTGTCTTCAAAAAGTTTTGGCCTCAGTTGCCTTTGAATATTGAAACTTAATGTCATTAAATGCTTTCTCCTTGCAAAACCGTTTCCAGCTTCTGTCTCCATTGATCCAGAGCCTCAGTCCAGCACAGTGTTTCAGAAAAAACAAGGGAAGAAGACCATCGACATATACTGGCTGTCTGATGACGGAGGTCTGATTATCTATCTCTCCACCACCTCCATCTATTCAGGATGTTATAATATGTTTCCTCATGACTCTGTGTGTGTGTGTGTGTTTCACCAGGTCTGACACTGCTGCTGCCCTACCTGCTGACTCGCAGGAAGCGCTGGGCCAGGTGTAAGGTCCGAGTGTTTGTGGGCGGAGAAATGGACAAGAAGGAGGAGCGGAAAGAGGAGTAAGCACTTAGATTATCTCCCAGTAATTTATTCTTTTACAATCTAAAGATCAATATGACATAGCCAAGTGTCTAAGTAAGCAGAGACCTGGAACTGTCACAAGGAATTCAGTTTTTAGTGATAATGTTATTGATAAGTCAAAGTGAAAATGACTGTTTCTTTCATCAGGGTGTTGGCTCTGATCAAGAAGTTCCGTCTCGGTTTCCATGAAGTCGAAGTGCTTCCTGACATCTACCATAAACCTCAGCCTCAGAGGTGAGGCTGCCAAAGCTTGTATACAATAATGAACTCGGCAAAGCCCCAGAACGGCAATAGCCCACAAAACTCTGCTGTGTGTATCGTCTGGTTTGTGATATTACAAACCAAACCTTATTACTGAGCATTTGTCTGGGAACATGCACCACTGAAGCACAATATCGACTGATATTATGGTGGGTTTCGCTTTCTTATATGATCGTGAAGTTATGAAAAGGTTCACTGCTTCAAATCTAACCTTAAAACCTTCAATTACTCCAGATGCATAGAAATATAGAGGGTTGATAGAGGCCATGCCCACTGTGCTACAGTGCATATACTATATATGTGGAAGATGAACATCCAAAGAAATCTACACTACAACTACTATTATTTATGTCTTAAAACTCTGTGTTAAGTGTTAAAATCGAGCCTCCATGTTTGTCCCACCAGTGTTCATCAGTTTGAGAACATGGTGGGTGAATTCAGGCTGGAGATAAACCCAAAGCAGGACGCCGAGTCTGGGCCGAGAAGACAGCAGGAGGAGCCCTGGATCATCACTGAGCAGGATTTGGAGAGGAACAAGGCCAAGGTCTGACAAACACACACTCTTTAGCAACCTGGATCACACACATTTAGATACCGCAAGAAGAAATTATCAATCTCAAAGCTATTTGTTCTCTTTTCATTTGAATCTCTGTGGATCCAGTCTCTCCGTCAGATCCGTCTCAACGAGGTTCTGCAGGACTACTCCAGAGACGCTGCTCTGATTGTTGTGTGAGTACAATTACTCTTCTTCGTAGGTAGTGGCAGTGCGACTTTCTTATAAAAGTAGAAGGAGTGGCCCTTAAAGGCATCACTCCACTCTGTGTGAATGTCTTCATCTATCTTCTATTGTGTAATCAAGGTTGACGACCTTTAAAGGTGGATTTTTTAACGGCTTGACCTCATGAACTCTCTTTTGCTCTCTCCTGACAGCACCATGCCGGTGGGGAGGAGAGGAGTGTGTCCCAGTACGCTCTTTCTGGCATGGCTGGACATCTTGTCACGTGACCTAAGACCCCCAGTGCTACTGGTCAGAGGAAACCAGGAAAACGTCCTCACCTTCTACTGCCAATGAGACGTCCTCATGCGTAACAGTCATGACACACACATAAAAAGCAAATTATTGTTCTGACATTTTCATCTTGACTTGTGATGATTATCCAATCCTGTAAATTAAAGCATGATTCCTGTCTGTGTTATGTTGTTGCTCTCAAACTCACAATCTTGGTGATAAACACTTATTATATTATGTTGTATTATATATCATAATGCGTGTTCTTTCATTCCCATGTTTTCAGTCCTCTTCACTATCACTTGTCAAATAAAGGCAAAAAGGTGATAATGAAAGATTTGTTATGTAACACAACAAGACTGGTAGGAGCTGTCTCCCTATCTAAATAACTCCACCTGTCTCACTTCCCCCACTGTCGTCTGATCATTTGAAAATACAGAATGAACATGTGGTTGATTTTATTTGTTGTATTTTTTATTTTTTTTTTGCATGTCCATGGTACAGCGCAGCACCTGGCCTTCTAAAGTGTCCTTGAGCCAGTGAATTCTTATCAGCACCACAGGTGTTCTTTTGTAAAAGACCTTGGCCCTCGATAGCTCTTAGGAGAACAATCTCATTTGCTCTTCCAGTAGAAATATTCAGCTTAAAAGGTCTGTATGTATCATATAGTCAGTAACACACTTTCAGCAATAATCACATCGATAAATCACTAAGACCAAAAGTCATATTTCAAGTTTGGACGAGTTGATATATATAACATTACAATAGGTTGAGATCATCTCTAGGTCAATTCACAGCTCGTGTAAGTGACTGATGCAATTTCTGTGGTTAAACAAATTTGCTATCAGAGGCATGGGTGTGTCAGATGGTAAAGGTAAGAGCTCTGTTCAAAATTTCAGGAACAGCAAACGACAAATACCAGAGACCATTTTCAAGTATCAAGAAATAGTTGAAATGTAGGCTATACATTTTTTCTGAGATCTATTTATTGTGTGGATAATAATATTGCTTTGAGGCATGACATGCTCATTCTGAAACAATGTACGCGTATGTTACGGTGGTAAATATCAGCAGTGTCTCACTGCTCAGTTGAGATAGTGTGCTAGGTAAAATAAACAAGAATTATCAGTTGGTTTTATTACTTATTTACTCACTGTGTCACCCCGGATTTGCGTGTTTACCACTTGTTTGGGAAGGATATCTGAAAAACGGCCCAGGAGTGAGCGCTCTATAGTGAGACGATCTTCGCAATGAATAATTGGCAGTTGCGCATGCGCACATTGCGACGCCTCCCGGAGCCTCCACGTCTGAGCACGAGCTTACATAACCAATCAGGAGCGGCCACCGTGTTTGGAAACAACATTCCTCCTGACTAAAGCCCCGAGAGAAAGACACATTCAGCTGAGTCCCACAAGTTTCTCTTTAAACGACACAGTCCTGCGTCGCTTTTCTTTCGTTTGAGTCGACAAACCGCGTCTCGAGGCACACACGTTTTATTTCAACGGTTGTAGCTGTTGCCGGAGTAACAGTAACAGTAACGTATCGCGCGCGAGAGAAAAAGAGTAAAAAGAAAATGGATGTGGGAGATTCTCAACAAAAGACGGTTTCACTTCTCATAAAAACGCCCAACCAGGCTCGGGAGGACCAGGTCGTCGAAGGCATCCATCTGGACTGGACCGTGAATGACCTGAAAACGCATTTATCAACCGTGTACCCGACCAAACCGGTAAGTTTTAATGAGGCGTTAGCAAGCTAATGTCATCGGAACTAGTTTAGTTAGTTAGCGTGACAGCTAGTTGAGAGAAGGGTTAGCTGCTAGTTAACAGCAGCTAACCCCCTGTGTGTGTTTACACAACACTTCAACAACACTGAGTGGGTTTAGTGGGTGTTAGCAAGGATTAACTCAGTAATATGAACACTCAAATGATAACTCTTAGCGGTAATGGGTTTAAAATGTTCAAGTTCTCTCTCTCTGACAACAGAAAGTGTTTGGAGGAAGTGGTGGAGACAATGTGCAGGCAGGAGAGGAGGAACGATAATAAATGCCTTATGAAGTCTTTGGTATTCAAGTCATTTAACATAGGACCTGAGGCTTTGACAGCTGCAACATGTTGCAAGGCGAGACAGTGCAGCTGTTGACACTCATTCTTATAATCTTGTGCACATGTGGCTGCCAAGTTTCCTCCCGAGAGACACACAAGTCTTGAAAGGAGCCGCGTCCATGACAGATGACGGAGGACAGATGTTCAGAGGAGGATCTGTGCTTCAGTGGAGCAGAGAAGATGCAAATGGGAAGAGTTGTGATTAGGTGGAGCCAGGAAATAAAACTCAGTCCAAGTGACAGGGCAGCTGCTGGAGTCCTGTTAATGATTACTGATCAACTGATCAAGTGGCAATGACAGTTTAGCCACGTGCTTTTGCTGAGACACTAGTGTCGTGAATATACATTACTCTATGTAATGTAAAAAAGGATCCATTAAGACATTATTTTCTCAAATCCTGTTTTGAATCTATTAATCTTATATCTTTTTCTGCCTTAATGTTCATTTAATTTTGTTTTGATGACACTTGCATAGGTTTGCAAACAGTTATTTAGAGCAAAATAAGAGACACTTAAGAAGTATTGAAAACAGCTTTACATTTTTTTTCCCGTATAAATACACTTGCCCTCCTGCTGAATCCACCAAACTCAAAAACTGGGTTTGAATTTTCCACCCTGCATCGAGGTTAACACTACTATCACCGGCACTGTGGAAAATTCCTCAAGGTTGTTTCACACCCAGAAACGTCACCCAAGGCAAATATCTCTCCGGATAAGTGCGACGTTCCTTCATCCCAAAAGTTTTGCTCTCATGTTTGTTTTTCTTCTTCTTCCTCAGGCTGTAAGTGAGCAGAGACTGATCTACGCTGGTAAACTGCTGCCCAATCATCTACGTGTTAAGGATATCTTCAGACAGGTGTGTGAGAGAGTTTGTTCATCAGATTATTATTTTTCTAGAACCTCATCCTCGTAACATTTTTAATATTATACCAGCTACAAAACCTGAAATCTTTGAGCTTGACAAGTTGATTTTCATGAGTTACCAGACTACCTAAACAAAGTTTATGTAGTTCAATAAATCAGGAAAGCCAAAGTATTACACTTCATGAAATGTAATGCAGTTCAGCAGCACTACACATTTCTGCCTCTTGAATAATCATTAATAATTGAGAACATGGGAGTTTTTAAAAAGTCCTAACTACAATAAAAAAAAGTAAGATTTATCACAGAGACACTTATAGTGTTAGCCTTGTGTACCTAATGAGGTTGGCAGTTGAGTGTGTATACCTTTATGTTGTCGTCACTGACAACAAACTGGCTCGAGAGAGATAGTCTCAACAACCTTAGTCTCATAATGAATGGCCACAGAGGATTTCCATATCTGGTGAAAGGGTTGTTGTGTACTGCAGCATATGCCATGTGTGGTTTTTTTTTTTTTGTATGTGAATCCCAGTAGAGGTTCACATTGCTGCAGATGAGATAAGACCAAGAGCTGGAATACACCCAAACATCCATAAAGTAGATGAAGTGCACTACCTGAGGTCTTTGGCTCTGTCCATAGAGCTGTGGAAAACAGAAGTGGTCAACATCTTTAGAAAGATTATTATTCTCTCTACAGAGCCAAACTGATTGATCTGATCCCTTTTTTTGTGGATAGAAAAGAATAAGAGTTTGTGGAGCTGTAAAATAATAACATTGAGATAAGCTGCCAAAGTATCTGAGTGTCAGACTGACCTGGGATTTGTTATCAATGGATAACAGATCAGAAAATAAAGAACGTACGATCCCTCCTTTCTTCTCCATGATCCATATTAGGCTTGTGTTCACTGTCAGCTCCGACCGGTCTTTGTTTTGTTGTTTTTGAAATTAGAAACTGTGTCTTTTTACCATGTAGCTTTTCTAACCAGGCGTTTATTTCCTCCCAGACGGACTCCACTCCAACATTGCATCTGGTGTGTGCTTTTAGGAATCCACCCCAAGGATCACTGGGAGCTAGACCCAAGGTGAGAATTGAGAATTGATTATATTTTATTTGATAGTGGTTCCAACATTTTTTTTAGAGTGTCTCACAGGAAATTCAACGAGAAGATGATGCATTATGGGTTTTTTTTTTTTTTTCTTTTGACCCGTGCTAAGGGACTGTCAGGTTGTCATGCCTGTGGCAGATTTAGTGTCATTCTCAAGGACGCTGCAGCTGAAGAGATAACTACACACATCTATCTATCTCTGGTTAGGGCCAGGGTGGAATCTGATTAGTTCTGATAAAATCCTTTTAACTAAGAAACACACAATCTTATTCATCTTGGTCAGGGGATGTGTTTAAAATTAGACCCTCACTGTTAGTTTCCCTCTCAGGTTCAAGTTTTACTTTGAAAGATAAGACAGTTTTCAAATCATCCAAGAGCGACCTTCCTCTGGGGTTCAGACCAAAACTGAATGTGTGTAGTGAAACTCCTGCTGGATTCATTTTTTAATCGTGTGGCCATGTAAGCAGAACAGGTTGTTGTTTCGGTTTCGGACTGTGTTTATTTTCAGTAGAAATATTTGATTATTTCACATTGACCTTCCTTATTGTTAGCAGTGTAGTCCACTTGATTTTTAAACACTCATGTCGTAAAACTTCCTCCATTTTAGTTGTAGTCAGAAACAAACTGGTTTTGACTGTTCATCCAGAGGCAGCAGGTTCAGTCTGGGGACTCACAGCTGCACTCCTTCACCTCCACCCTCATTAGCATGCCTCAGTAGAGTGGAAAAGCTTCTCTTCAGCTGTCATCCTGCAGAGCTCTTCTCTGGTTTCAAGATCTAAAGTAAAGCTAAAGATAACTCCCTTTAGTTTCACAACACTTTCAAGTCTGCTCAAACTAATGCTGCAAAACTTCTCAAGTGGCTGAACATCCTAATCCGTGAAACAGATCTTTGTAGGTCATACAGAGGTTTTGATAGGCACTCATATTTTAATGTATTTCAAACTCTTCTTAACCCTCACAGACCAGACAGACAGAGCCGAGGCCCATGGCAGCGTCTGCTTCACCCAGTGGCTCACCCACAGTCCAAACTCCCAGCACACCAGAGCTGAGGCAGAGGAGACAGACCCCCTCAGCTTCAGATGCTGCTCCAGCTCACACACATACCCCAGCATCCTCACCATGGGCTGCAGCATGGCCTGCTGCTGCTGCTGCTGCTGCTGCTGCTGCAGTGTAAGTTTTCTGAGAAGAACCACATCTGTTGAAGTGTCACAGTTGAAAAGTCACATTCACTCACACTGAAAACTCCACTGTGTGTGACTGAGATCAGCCCCTTAGAGACCGAAGAAGCATGTAAAGCATGACACCCGCTCAAGGAGCCTTCAATGTGCAGTGACCTGTGATTATTTCCATTGTTTTGTATGAAGAATATCAAGCAATGCTCAGTTTGCATTCTAATTATAATCATCAATAACTGGCAAACCAACACGGTGCGGTGTGCACGCAGCCAAATGGAAGAGAGCGTGTCAACGCCTTACTGAAACACACCATTCATTGTCAGCCAGACAGATGTCTCCACAAAAAGCAAAATGTAAATACACTCATCAAATATGGAAAGTCAAACTGGCTCTGTTGAGTTTATTAAAACACGTCTTCTGTTGTGATTTGTCAGAGTTGCCGGTGATGAACAGATGTTAATGATTTTACTGCGGTCTCATCTTTCCCCTGCAGGCCTGGAGCACCACAGATGACTCATCCAGCCTTTCCCACCTACTCCCTGTACAGCCCACAGCAGCTCCTGTGGCTCCAGCACGTCTATGCTAGACAATATTACATGCAATAGTGAGTTGCCATGTAAATATTTTGCATAACTCGTTACGTTTCCACTGCTGTGTGTGCGTCCTTTCGCCTCACAGTCTGTCGCTGTGATCTGACACAGACATGTGTGACTCTTGTTTCTTATAACGTTCATCTCATCTTCCACCAACAGTCAAGCAGCGTTAGCTGTAGCAGGCACCGCCCCCAACGCGCCGGGTTCAGTCACAGGCCAGTACGCCCCCGTTCCTGCCCACCAAGTACCTGTGCCTGCTCCCCTAGCCAATCAGAACCCCATCAATAACCTGCCCGCAAATCAGAACCCAGCGCAGGACGGCGGGTTCATCAACCCCGGAGAGGCCAACCAGAACATGCGGATGAACGCGCAGGGCGGGGCCGTGATGGAGGACGAGGACGACATCGAGCGGGACTGGCTGGACTGGTTGTACTCGGCTGCGAGGTTCTGCATTCTGCTGATGATCGTGTACTTCAACTCCAACCTGAGCCGCTTCCTGCTGGTGATGGGCACCCTCCTCCTCATGTACCTGTAAGTCCAATCCGTTTACATTATTTACAACTCCAACTACTACACTTGGCATAGCAGCGTCACAGCACTCTGGATATTTAGTGACTCGGCATCCAGTCCCTCTCTTGAAAGGAAGGAAAACCCTGAATGCACCGCATGAATCATTAAAGCAGTGCAAGAGTCTGAAAGGAGTCAGGGTTGTTTCAGCCAACTACAGCTCACCTTGGTGATTGTAAATAGATGATGATGAATATAGGGTGTATGTGTGTGTAAAATGACTAGACTACCCAAACCTGTTTTGTGTGTGTCACTTAGGCAGTAGCTGCTGAGTGACAGTGTACCTTCAGCCATACGGCCTGGATCCTGTTTGTTGTTAAACAGCAGCAGTGTGTGTTTAGGTCCCAGTAGAAGATGTACAGAGTCTCTAAAATAACAATCTACACACTTTGCTGAACCAGGGATAAGAGAAAAACGAATGCTCTGAAACTGCAACATGAATTATTTTACTGGTCGTAGAAAACAAGAACAGGCAAAACCACCTGTGACACAATCCCAACATGTCCTCCCTGAAGATGAAAACTGAGGCTAGGTGTTTTTTCACACTGAAACATTTATCTTGTTACAAAGTGCAAGGAGTGTTTCCACCAAGGACATTTAGAGCTGCTAGTTTTGCCTTGAATTCATTACTTGGACACTCAGATGGATGAGTCCTCCTCCTACACAGCTATAAAAACAAACTAATGGGTTTATGGGTAAAAAAATATATATATATGGTTGTACCCAATGGCTGTGGTTGCTCACTTAAATATATCTGTGAGGAATAACTTAAAGAGTGCAACTCGAGGACAATATGGTCACTTGCTCAGTCCAGATTCGTCTCCTCATCAAAGTGTTTTCTGAGTTTCCTTTTGTTGATGTTTTTTTTTTTTTAAACAGGAAGTGTCTGAGACTTTGATAAACTTTCTAGGGAAGCTGGTGGTGAATATCTGGGAATTTTACACACACACACAGAGCTTTATCAAGACCATAAACACCACAGCTGCAGTTAGGAAGAAATATCCAATAATACATTTTCCAAACTTTTAGAAAAATATATAACAATCATCTTGAATTTACATGTTCATTTTTGATGGTAATCATGTTTAATGTATCTCCACTTTGCTTTCTTGGTTTTGGGCTGTTACTTTAATGTGAAAGTCTGTGGTTTATTAAATTGTGGGGGAAAAAAGTAAATATTTGAACTGTAATGATTGTTCAGTTTGAGACGTTTAAGCCTGGAGGCTCATCATCCAGCAGAGGGCGCTCTTTATCTTTATCTAAGCAACAACAGTCCATGTTGCTTCCTTTGCTTCCCTTGTCCCAGTCTCTTGTTACATAATCCTCCATGTTGTCAACACAGCACTAAACACACCCACAGTGGGATCCAAACAGGAGAGACCATTATCAATCCAAGTGAAAGGGAAGTTGGTTTAAAAAAAAAAACTGAATTGATTTCTTTGTCAAACAAGAGTACATTTCTGGAAATGTGGAAGAGAAGAGAAAGTTCACAGCTTCTGCTTTTCTTGCCTGTTTGTCAGCTTTTGATAAGTGTTCTCAGAGGAAGTGACTGAAAACATGACGTTAACTTCTCTTCTCTCCTGTTTTCTTGTCCACAGACACACTGCTGGCTGGTTTCCCTTCAGAAGGCCACAGGTTCAAAGACCCGACCATGTGCCCCAGCCCCCTGAGGTCCAGCACAACCAGCAGAACGAGAACAGGATCCCAAACCCCAATCCAGTAAGAACCCGTCTCCTCATAGTCACATCCTCACCCTCGTGTCTCATGACAGTGGTTAAGGCCTCTGCTCAGTTTGGGTCTGATCTGTAACCTACTTGTGGTCATGGATGTAGAATAAATGTTATTATACTTAAAGTAGTGCAGATCTACAACATGTTAAACTGTCATTTCCTGTTTCCTCAGGCTGAAGATGTTGCTGACGGACAGAGGGAGGAGCCTGCTGATGAATCTGAGGAACAAGGACCAATGACAGCAGTTTTAGTTCCTCCTCACAGGGTGTCGGTCATGTGGACGGCCTGGGTCTTCTTCAAAACCTTCTTCTCCTCCCTCATACCTGAGGCTCCTCAGGGTATGGCCAACTGACCACCTCGGACAGGTGACTTTATTTTGTTCTTCACTGGGGAACGATAATCTCTGAAGATGTTTGTTTGAAACGTGGGTGGAAAGGACGAGGAAGACGTACGGAGCTGTGGGCTCATGAAGAAAGAAAAACGAGGGCATTGTATACAAAATCAACACCGACGTGGACTTTGCACCAGAAACCTGGACACTTATAAAGCTTCAAGTTAAACACCAGCAAAAACAAAACAGTGCCAAACCATCAAATTGCCAAAAAAAAAAAAAATGGGACAGAAAGAAACATTGTGTAAATAATAACTACTGTCTCAGTGGGACCACAGCTCTCCATCTGACCAAACACCGTCTGTCTGCTGGTCTGTACCTGCAGGGACCAGTAGGTGGCAGCTGAGAGTGAAGAAACAAACCATGGCACTTAAGCTCCGCCTCCTTCCTGTGTCTGCTGATTCCTCAGGATCTGAAATCAGCTTGTCAGAGCTGTGACAGACAGAGACGACGGGTTTATTTGTCAGAGCCTGTCTCAGAGAACATCTGTCGGTACAGGACAGATGTTTTTCACTCTCAAAACAGTTTCTGTAGAAGCAAAGAAAGGCCCAAAGCATCTGAGCTCAGTTTGTAGGATATAAGAACTCGACTTTGACAACGATCTACTAAGTTCTCACACAGACTTTGTCCAAGTTTCTCAAATTCACTGAGTCAAAACCACTTAGATTCAAGTTAGAAGATAATCCAAGAGGCGTTTCAAAGCTGTACGTGACTTTTCACCGTGAAGTGCTGAGTAACTTTTTAATTCCTGGGCCTTTCATTACTTCCATACAGTCACTGAGCTGAATATTGAAAAACTTCCATTGATTTTCATCACATCGTTTCAGATGATGGTGATATTGACCAAATACAAATAAATAAGACTTTTTTTTTTCTGCCAAATCATTGGTATATTTTCTGTAAAGTTGTGATGTTGGCACAGGTATGAAAAAAAAATCATGTAAATATGTGTACACAAAGCACTTTAAACATGTATTTTATGCAAGCTTCTTTACTCATAGAAGGGTTGTGTTTTATTATTCTTCACTTGAAGATGTCTGTATAAATATAAATATATCTATGTGTAAGGCCTGTAGGTTTTTTTTCTGAGTTAAAAATATAGGTCAAGTCTGAACCACCACTCAGAGAAAACAGATTAAAAATCAGTGCTATTTAAAGCACAACAAATATCACTCAAGAAGAAAATAATTTATAATATCAGAAACTGACTATAGATTATGTTAAATGAAGACGAGTTTACTTCTCATCTTTTTAATTTTATTTGGCTCTCATGGGTCTTAACTCAGTTTATAAACTAAAATTTGGTTTGTTAATGAAACGACTCCCGATCATTTCTACTGTACGTGTTGTGTTCAAACATTTTTATCTTTATACTGTGTTGATTGATAACGCAGGTCACTCAAGTCTTCCACATTACAACGATGTTCTGTTGTGTGATTTGAGGCCCTTTCTCTTTGTTTTATGTTTATTAACTGGTATAATTAGGGTTATTTTCGTCTATAACAAAGAATAAAATGAGTTTGACCTTCTTCTCTTCTATAAGATTAGCACTCTGATTCCCTTTGGGAGTAACAAACGGTACTTTATCGGAGTTGTAAAGTTAAGACTTGAAGAGCTAATTCTGTTTTGTTTGTTTTTTTATGTCTGTCTCTCTCTGTGAGAATTGCTTATTGACGGATGCTGCAGAATGAAATGTGTGTTAAAGACCTCCAACAATGGATGCAATAAATGTTCTTCTTAACTTTAATGCCTCCAGTGTTGATGTGTTGTTTCAGATGTTTTTTTTAATGTTGACAGCGTTTCTACAGGTTTCTGTACAAAGAGCACAACCAGAGGTCGTTGACCCCATAGGACACACATGTTGGCTTCTATACTAACATCGTGACCTTGAACGCGCCCACCAGGGGGCACCGGCCTCACTACAAATACAACTTCGGGTAAGTATGCTGATGCACAACTGACACAACGTAGACGTGTTAGATGTTAGATAACACTCGTTACTGTATTAGCTTTAAATCACGGTTTTTCAGTCACATGACTACATGAACAAGAGGAGAACAATTGTTTATGATGTGGTGACTGTGTGCGACTGTCAAAAGGTATTAATGTTGTTTTGTGTTTGTGTTTGTGTTGTTTGGAGGCTGAATATTGGCACCAGTTTGTTTGGTCAGATCTCCTGAAGCTTCTTTATCTGGCAAAGAGAAAGACGTTGTCCTCCTACACCTCCTCTTTCCTCTCTAAGTTCAAGCCGTAATAATCACACTCAGGAAGCGGGAGGTTTTCGAGGAGAACAAACAGACCCATTAACTTCTGAGGGACTCACCACCAGGGAGGGGATAGTTCACATTACAATGAGCTTCTCTGTCTGGTTGTGAGCCAGCACTCGTTGAAAGGGAGTGTTTGTTAAGAGACAGTTGGACCTGAATGTAGTGGTGTTTATTTACCTGTCGAGAGCAGGAAGAATGGGAAAGGTTTATACTTTCTTTCAATCTCTCAAACATGATCACCTCTGATATCTAGGTGTATTTTGAAGGCATATTTGCTTTAAGTCTAGTTTATCTCGTGTTTTAACACTAAATGCAAGTGCGATCCGAGCTGTTAAAAACGTTAGCGTCCATGTACTTGCCAGAAAAAAACCTTGTACTTTGACCAGTTTACTTTCAGGGTACCATGTGCGAAAGACAAATCTTAGTCAGTGTTTGTCCTTTCATCAAGTCTCACACTGATTGGACGAAGGGACGGGGTTTCTCACTAGACAGAGGCAGTACATAGTCCCCCTCCTCCTCCTACAGTGAGGGGGCAAAGAAAAGAAAAAAAAGATCATAAGTAGCCTGTTGTGTCCTGTCGATGAGAGCAGCCAAAGCTCATGGGAATTGGAGTCTTCCAGGGAGCAGAGGTGAGATTGGATGAGATACAGCGGACTCAGCTGAGGGACCTTGTGCAACAGGACTCCACAGATACAGTGACCTGCACACAGCTCACACAGGGTTAGAAACCTCCACAGAGTCTTAGACAGCTGAAGAGTCCACATGTACGATGACTGTGCTGCTCCTGCTCCCGCTCCTGCTCTTCCTGTCTGTGTTGGGACCGTCCCATGGCTGCCTGCAGGACCCCGTCTCAGCCTACAGGTTGACCGGCGCTGTCTGCCGGCTGACCTACCCTGCTGCTGTTGTGTGTGAGTGTGATCTTCAGTCTGGTTTTTGGGGTTTTTACATCCAAGTTAATCAACTTAAAACCTTCAGCCCCTTGTTTAATAGTTGACACCTGTACTGACTGTAGTGGTTTCAACATTAAAGTGTCAAGTCTCAGGTTTTAATTTTACGTGGGTTTACCTGAATATTGAAAGAGCTGCTGGTGTTCAGAGGTGATTGGATCGTTGGGGTCTATAGCTCATTGTCATGTTTGTTGACGCGTCAAAGAGCTCACATGCGTTGAGTGAGAGATTAGATTGAGTTATCCGTACTCTTCAGGTGATAAAGGTAATGAAATCTATCACAGAGCTGTCAGAGGCAGTAGCTTTGACAATATTAAAAGTTGGGTAAAAGTAATGATGACTGGTGGGTCATTCATGCTTTTCCTGGAGGATGGTGGACCTTAAACATTTTACATAGATATTGTTTGACTTCAGTGGATTCACCACAAGATGCAACCGTCTTCAAGAACAAAGAGGCCAGGATGTAATCCACCAAAAAAAACCAGCTCATTACTCAAAGCAGAAGTAAACAGCAGCATCTTTCAGCTCAGAATCGTCCCAATGCACCCAACACACTGGACGACATTTGATCAGTCAGCGGGACATTGATTATAAACACTGAGCGAAAGCAACCAAAAAGCTCCTCAAGGTGAAGAGGCGGCAGTTTCTTGATTTGCCAAATCCATCATTTGACCTTATTGAGGTCCCACTGAGCACATTCGTGTCAGTTGTTCTGGTGTTACAGTGATCAATATGATGGAAACAAGTGATCTTAATTAACTGATGTTTCTTTCTTATATGAAAGAAGCAGGAGCTTGATCGCTGTCTAATGTGGTTGATGAACACAATTTCTATTGGTTTTACTGGGTTTAAAGGAACATCACAGCTGGATGTCATCTGCATAAAAACTAATGGAAATGTTAAGTTATGTCGTTGTGTGTTTATCGCAGTGAATGAGAAAACCACAAAGGTGATCGAGGCGGCCTTCCAGCACGCCAAGTATCCGAGTATGAAGGGAGAGAAGTCCCTGCTCTTCATCGGACAAGTCACGTACGGCCTGGACAAGTGAGTAGACACAAACAGTAACACACACACATGATGCACAGATGATGTCACAACAAAGCATGATGTAATGTTTCTTCAATGACCCACACTCCCAGTTTGGAGATTCACAACCTGACGATCAGTCGGAGCGCGTTTGAGCTTCGTCCAGGTGAGGGTATCGCCATGGAGATAAGCAACGTGTCTGCGACCTTCAGGGGGACCATCCAGTATGGATACGGCAGCTGGCTGTGAGTCTGTTGTTGAATTTAGCATTTCACTGAAGAGGGGGAAATAAATCCAGACTGTTCATTCAAAGATTAAACAATGACGTGCAGTTGTCATCTAACACAAAGTGTCAAAACAGTATTATTTACAGATTGTAGAACTGAAGAGTGGTTTGTGATGTTATATCCTACAATATGTACAGTTACAGACAGACTTAGTAAATACGGACAAAAGTGGACAGAGTCCGAGCACAGACAGGGCTGATATACAGTATGAACAGCACACAGTATATACAGTTGGTTAAATGTACAGAACCATTATTTGAACTTTGCTGTTTGTATTTCTTTGTCTTTTTTCTCCTCCAGTGTCAACGTTGCACATTCAATTGACTTTGAGATCGACTCTCAGATCGATCTCGGAATCAACCCTAAACTCTGTAAGTATTTATATTGTCGGGCAAATGCAGATACCGTCACGTCCTGGTTAACGTGCACAATAGACTTAAACACACAGCCTTAACTTTATCATTCCTCCACGTATGGCACTGAATACAAAAAGTTTTTACTTTTTTCGAGGGCAGATAACGAAGTTGACTTTTCCCAATACGAGACCTGAAACCACATGAATATGACTCAGATTAACATGCAGCTCAATAATCTGATAAGGAAACGGAGAAGTTGCTGTTTGAATCAAACTGAAACTGTGAAAACAAGGGTTGACTTAGTCTCTCGTGAATGATGCAGTCAGATGCCAACTATCACCTCATACGTCCTCCTCCTCTTATCTCTGTCTCCTCTGTCAGACTGTGGTCGGGGGAAAGTGGCAGCAGACACTTCAGACTGTTATCTCAACTTTCACAAGCTGCAGCTGCAGCTGCAGGGCGACAAAGAGTGAGTGACGAAACACTGATACACCCTCAACAGCATAGACGTGTTGATAATGTCATATTAATAATGTGTGTTTGTTGTTGTTGGTCAGACCAAACTGGCTGAAGAAGCTCTTCACTGACTTCATCACCTTCACTGTTAAACTGGTCATCAAGGGACAGGTGAGGACAGGAGTGACCTCTGACCTCTGACCTGATCACTCTGCAGCTCGGTCGTCATGGTGAATGATGCGTTTAATCACAGCAAACATTCAAACACAATGACGAGTCTGTTCTCACCTGCAGGTCTGCAAGGAGATCAACAAGGTGGCAAATATACTGGCTGATTTTATACAAGACACAGCAGGTGAGTGTGTGTGTGTGTGTGTGTGTGCGTTATAGGTTTAAATCCTCCTTTGATTGGCTATTGAGTCTATCTATTGATCTTGATTTGTGTGTGTGTGTGTGTGTGTGTGTTTCCAGGGGACTTTGTCAGTGATGGAGACATCAGCGTGGACATCGGTGTAACTGCTCCTCCCGTCATCACTGCTAACTACATAGAGTCATATCACAAGGTGAATAACTTCTGTGTACACACACACACGCACAGACGTGATACACAACATCACATCTTCTTCAAATGATCTTAATAAACAGGAAAATAAAGCTCCGTGGTTCAGAGAAACAAAAGTCTTCAGTCACTGTCGACCCACAAAAACTCTTATAGAAGGAAGATTTTTAAATTCCTTAATATTTGTCACCGTGAACTGTTTATATTTCATTTTTACACTGCCTGACTTTAAACACGCACACAGTGTGGTATCTCATAGACGAGCACCTGCCAAACCCAAATGAGTCTCTAAGCACATTCACAGTTAGTGCAACATTGTTCTGCAGACGGGCACAGATGTGGACAGATGTGGCATCTTCTCCACAGGAGCGGTTCTGCCTCTGGACAATGCAAACGTGACAATTAAAACGACTTATCTATAGGTGAAAGGTCACTCCATCATGTTGCTGTGTTATTATTACCTTCTCATCATAAATCTGTATCTTCCAGGGGACGACCAGGTACAACAACATGTCCACTGTCATCCAAGACTCTGTTTTCCACCCCAGACAGCTGACTGAGCACAGGATGCTCTACTTCTGGCTGTCGGGTCGGTAACTGCCTTTGCATTGTCTTTTCATATTTGGAGGTTCAGCTACATCAGCAGACAAAGATGTTGTTTTAAGGACTGAAGAAGTTCCTGATGAGATATCATCACCATATATAGTGTCTATGTCGTCCAGACTGGATATTTGCATCCGTGGTGGACCCTTGTGCACATCTTGATCAATGACCTGACACCTTTGACAACAAAAACATCATTAAATAGAGAAATAAGTAACTGTGTTGTGTTTTAACACCAGACCAGGTCTTACAGCCCATGGTCACTGCTGCCCACCAAGATGGCCGCTTCCAGCTCAACATTTCAGGAGCAGAGATCAC
Organism: Selene dorsalis; assembly: GCA_900303245.1. NCBI lineage: Eukaryota > Metazoa > Chordata > Actinopteri > Carangiformes > Carangidae > Selene > Selene dorsalis. The sequence continues at coordinate 25,915 of OMNW01031948.1, forward strand.
TGTGAGTTTATCACCTTCAAACAGGCCTGTAAAACATCTACACAGTGTCCATGTGGACGTGTGATGTCATCATTACACATGTAGTTGGTGTTGTCTTTGCACCACTATTGGAAAATGATTGATACCCTGGTATGGAAGTTGAGTTATTTCATCTCCTGTTGTGATTTCAGGAGCTTTTCCAGACTAAGCTCTCCAGTCCGATGCCCGAATACATCAAAAAGGTAAGAATGAAACCTCCTCATCCTCACAAACATACACCTTTGTCATGTTAGATGTATTATTCTGTGTCATGTGTGTGTGTTTTCAGTGTCTGTTGGAATCAGGTTCTCCACAGCTGAGAGTGTGGAGCTCTTCTGTTCCCTTGTTAAACACCTCCACCATGGGTACGAGCGTCTGGGTGCAGGTCTCTGGGCAGCTCACCTGTGGGAGTGAAGCCACACCTGTTCTCTTCTTTCATTCGGTACATTGGACATTTTTCCAACACTTTGGTTCATTGCATATTTAAAGATTAAAGATATTCATCCACGAATTTGTTTTTCATGCAAATAATAACACAGGATGAGACTCTGTGTCAGAATAGCAACACCTGCAACATCAACAACTTGTTGAAATGTGGAAACAGTGTGTGACTACATCGTCTGTGTATGTGTGAGTGATGTTATTGTTGTGTCTCGTGTGTAGGATGTAGCCTTGAACGTCCTAGCTTCCTACGCTGACAAGAAACTCTTCCTGCACGGCAACATGACAGAGTAAGACCTCTCTCTCTCTCTCTGATCTTAACACGACTTACTGATCTTTGAAGAAGAGCTCTGGCTTCAGTATCTGTATCATCACTCGTCAAGTCAGTAAGAAACTGAATTCAGCAGAAGACAGGGTGTTATCTGAGCACTTCATGAGGGGATAACAGTTTGCGTTTTTGCACAGTCTTCCCCTTAAAGCATGCATAGTGTTGCACTTGTTTCACTGACATCATAGCCAGAAAAAAAACAACAGGACACAAGTACAAACAGCAGCAGGGACAGTCACAGTATCTACTGGAGCGGTTACCATCTGGATTAAATATGAGAAGAGAAGTGATGTGGAGTGACAAGTGAAAATGACAAGAAGAAGGAAGAGAGCCTGCAGTTTGAAGCATGTTATACCCCACTTCCTCTGCTTGTTTTTTTTTTTTTTTGGCCTCTCAAGAGAGCTTCCTGTCTGTTAAAGGGAAAGAACAGGAAGTTCTCACGAGGACAAAACCACAAAACTTTAAACAACGTCACATTAGTTTCTTCCTAATTTCTCATACAATTAAACAAACAAGGCTGACCAAACCAAACAGACATCCACTGTTACAGGTGGTTCACAGGTTTGTTAGCTGATTAATGTACATTTATCACAAAGTTACAGAACAATCATTAGGTCTATAGAGCATCACTGAATGTGCAGGTTTATATAAGTAGCAAAATAAAAGGTGCAACTCTTTATGTGTGTGTTGAGTGTGTGATTGTGATCCTCTCTCCTCTGTAGAGTCTCTATAGTGAATGCTGAGCTGACGCCACTGAATCAACAGGTAACACAATTCGTTTCATTTCTCACTGGCAGGTTTTGTAGTTAAATCACACTGCACTCGACTTGTGTTGTGTGTGTTTGAATGTTTGCTTCTGATTGTTCATTCTTTGCTGTTTCAAGGTGATAGATGAGGCTGAACTGGAGTTTATAAGAGAGGCTGTGGAGAAGATAGGCATTCCCAAGGTGTTGACAGGTGAGAGAGTGAAGAGTGTAACTTGACTTAAACCTTACAAACATCATAAATTATCCTCCAACAGACATTTTTTTAGCTTTAATATGTAACAACACATCATTTTATAGTATTACTGATCTGCAGGATTGCTTTAAAAATCAAAAAATCTGCCTGAAAACACACAAAGTGGGAGCTGTCATATCTACATGCTGCACTGTGATTCATTTGACTTGTGTTGTGTTTCTTCAGTTCTTCAGACGCAGCTGACCAGACTGTTGGACAAACAGGGAACCAACTTATTTGACCTTTATAACCCTGAAGTGCTTCCTCGAGACGTGAGTGCTCTTGATGATGTTTTGGCTTCAGTGTGGTTTTAGTGTTTCAACGCTCAACCTGACACTCTCTCTCTGTCCGTCACCATGCTGCAGGGCTATGTGGTGATTCAGATGGACTTTGGTTTCCCTCATCACCTCCTGGTGGAGTTCCTCCAGAGGACGCTGCAGTAACTTTGCAATTCAGGATAAGGTCATAAGGTCAGGGTTAGATGGTTATACCCTTCACAGTGATTACTGACATGTATATGGAAAGATAAGTGCCTGTTATTAGCACATTGACATATTGAGCATTTTCATGTTTTTTGATGAAACAACCTCCTCAGCTCTTTTTGAACGTCCACCAGATATAAGACAATCATGCCAAGGAGCCTGACTGTGATGACTGCACTGCACCACATTTGAAAAGTTTAATATATTTGTAGTTGTTAACTTGTTAAATGTGTAAAATGAAGTGTAATTCACATGTTTGTTTGGTATATGTTATTCTTTGTATAATGCACATTAGTTACTGAACCTCGTCATTTGTTTGTTGTTTTTGAAAGCAGTAGGAGTGTGTATCAGTTTATATCAACCTCTGAGAATCTCTTAATTATGTAGGATGTTGGCAAATAACATTTTCACAAGGGTGAAGATCGAAGTTTAATTTTTTGAGAAATGAGCTGATGCTGTATGAAGCTTTCTCTGATCATGATTAAAGGTGTACGGGCTGTCATGTGTTTCTATTGTACTTTTATTGGCTTGCTAACAGCAGCTCGCTGGTTTATGTTTGGTTTATGTGCAATATGATGCATGGAAGAGTGTGATCGCCGCACAAACTCATTTTAATTATCCTTCAGTTTGTCAAGATCTTAACTGGAGTCGAGCTGCAGCAAATTGAATCGATTGGAAATGTCCCAGCACACATTTTTACCCATAATTCAAGTGTTCACACTTCACACAGTAATTAGTGAGTAATTAGTGTTTTCTGAGGTTGGAACATAGTGAGTAAGCCTTTTATGCCCCCCACTACCATAAGTCTGCATGATGCTGACTTTGTATAAGGAAATTACCCACAGTTCATAGCATTGTTAAAGGAGAAGTTCCGTTTTTTGCAACCTGGACGATATTTAGATCCATTCGCGATCCGCATATATCCATATAATGTGAGTGAGTGTGGAGTGAATGGAGTGAATGAGCCGTGCTGCGGCGGCGTGCATCAATGACGTCATCAAAGTAGTTAGGTCAATAAAAACCCCTGTAAAAAAGAACAACAACACAACTCCGAGCTCCGAACTCACAGGGGAATAGTACTGGTGATTGATAACAACATATTAGTGAAATGAACGTGTTTCACAGCAGATAATGTCCTTTTTAGAGGCTGCACTGTCGATGCCCCATCACTCCCGTTATATGGATATACACAGATCGCGAGTGGATCTAAATATCTTCTGAAGGACTCCAAGTTACACCAAAGTTGTTCGGGTGAGTAAATGAATGTATTTTATGCTAGAAATAAGGTCCAGGTTGCAAAAATGGAACTTCTCCTTTAAGTCAAATACAGGGGAGGCTGTCGGAAAATGACTGTTTAAAAAAAACTATAAATAAACAAACGTAGACAGAGAGAGCTCCCAGGTTTCTTCACTGTTAATGGACGAAGCAGGAAAAAAAAAGTTTACTGTCAGTTTCAACGCTGCTCGTCACACAACTGTGTGTAGTTTGTGATTACTGATGATGATTTGGTCAGATCTGATCCAAGAACAGTTGTTGAGTGATGAGTCTGTCCCTCACACACCCTAAATTATCAGTCCCAGAATGGACAGAGTCACCAACATTTTGTTGTCAAGGTAATGTGAAAGGCGGTATCAGGACCCTCACAGACTCTCACACTCCATCACTCACAGCTGATGTCAGTTAAGTCAGTGAGGGTTCAGGGCCTGATTCTTAAGGGGGCGGATTTGAACTGGGCCACTGTCACATATAGAGCTGTGTTCATTGATGCTGATTGGAGATCAGCTGTTGTCAGTCACTCCGCAGCTTCTCTACACTGTACAAATGTCCAGAGTCAGTAATATTCAGCAGCAGCAGCTGGATGGTGCTGTTGGACCACGAAACACACCACTGGTCAATCGAGTGAAACAACGCACTCTCATGACAGAAATGAGGACTTATATAAAGAAACTGAGTTTTTCTTTTTCTAACAAACGTCACCCTACATGCTCTGTTTGACGTCTCACCCCGGTTTTTGTTTTAATGAACTCATCAGCTGGAGTAAAGAAGTAAATAAACGCTTCACAAACTACAGTGTGAATGTAGTGTTAGTTTTTAAGGTGATTTTTTTTTACTTATCAGTGCCAGATGTCATACAAAACATACAGTTTACTGACAATTAAACATAATGAGTGATCATAAAATCAATATTTCATTCATTTGAGTTGCAAAACTAGTGAAAACCTGAAAATGTTAAATGACAAACTTTGCATTCTTTCAAAGTACAAACTGTAAAGTACAGTAACTTCTGCTGCTGTTTTGTACCACACTGTGTTTTTTTTTCTTCTTTGGATTCCTTGTAAGTATTTTGTTGATGCTGCTCTTTGTCGTTCTTGCTGTTGAACCACTTTTCTGAAATGTGACTCTTACATTACATTCATGATGTAAGAGAAACTGGGGAAAAAGCAAATGTAAAGACTTGAGCCTTTTAGATCCATCCATCCTGTATCTAACAGCCTGAGAGTGTTAAAGAGGTCCATTAGTGAAATTGTCCTTGATGTCATAATGAGCACTGTCCAACGACAAGTTTCAACACGATGTCCATTTTCCCGGGGGCTGTTGCTACAACCTCTCACCTGCCCTTTCCCTTTCTTATCATTATTGCCTTTCTTGTTGTTTGTTTTCCCACAGGGAAGTCTCCTGTTTACCGACGACACATCGCCGTCTTTATGTCATTGTCTGTTGTTTATTGACCAGAGGGACAAGCAGGCAAGTCACACAGACGTAAACAAGCGACTTGCCCGGCCTATAAGCCCCCACCCCCTACACCCACACCCCCAGCTGACCATGCCAAGCCTTTAGCCTCCCACTACTCTTTGTCTCTCTGTTAACATTCCTCTACACTGCATTCTTGCCACCCTGTCTATCTCTGTGTCAGCACTGGGCACCAAGGCCTCAGCGTGAGTCTGTGATAAACACTGACACTCTTCCTCACTGGTGAAGATGTTTGGTCTTTTTGCGAAACAGCGATCCGTCAAGAATTTTACTGGTTATCTTTCCTTCTTGGATGCAAAATCCAATGCAAACTCTCACCAAGAAGGCTCCTCATCACAGAGGAACCTGCTGAGCTTCTTCACTGTATGTCCATCCACTGGGATGGCAGGTTAATTGACCGCTCTCATGCCTCTGTTTGCTGCCTAAGGTGGTCATGCTAACCACAGAGAGAAATATCCCAGCCCTTGAAGCAGTGGTCAGTGACCTTTGTCCCTTCCCCCCAGTCTTCCAGTCTCTACTTGCTGTGAGTCTGCATTCCTTTCAGTCTCAGACTCAACCATCAACACCGACACACTGCTCCACCTTTACCTCCTGGGTTCACTCTTACCTCTCTCTCACTCTCTGCCCTTTCTCTTTTCACTATTTACTGTTTGGATCTTGGGAAAAATGGGGGCAGGGTTACTACTGCAGCTTCATCCTCCAACATCAGGTTTTACATTTTGAAATACAGCCATTACCCTACCAACCAGGTGTGTTTATTATACTTTAGAAGACTGGGAACGTGGCACATTAGTAGTCACATTGGCCCAGTTAGGGAATATGAAATTCACCTTTTCATCAGGAGCTAGATGAGATCAATACCAATCTGTGAAAGAGCAACAGTCTGACTCTGTCCAGTTTTTGTGGGGTTAATCATATCGTGGCCTGAGCAACTTCAGGAAACGGCCAAAGATGTGTCTCAATTCAGTCGTCGCATCCTTCGAAGGCTGCGTTTGATGAACGATTGCATCACAGTGGCACAACAAGTTTGATTTTGAAACTTGATTCCTTCACAGCCAAGCCTTTTCAAAAATCCCTGTGCCATGAATCACTTATCACACAGAGAAAACAAAACAACATCCACAGATGAATAAATGATAAAAATGATAACCATCTCATTGTGTTTCGACCGTTGTAGTCCACGTCTTTGTCGATTTCGTCCTCCAAAGGACGTAACGCCGAAGCTGGTTCACATAATGGAAATTTCTTACCTTAAGAAAAAGCCAAGCTAGCAGTTCCCCTGTGCTTTAAGGTAGAGTAAGTTAATGTAATGCATGTTTTGTCTGTATTTTGGTGCTGACCAGTTAGCACCCAGTGAGTGTATCAAACATTTTTTGAGAACATCGACATGTGTTGTTTCCAAACAGTGAACAAGAAGCTGAAGCAGCTCTGAGAGCTCCAGAGTTGGGCGGGGCGCTCGTTCAGCAGCAGCAGCAGCCCCTCTCACATGTTACATAACATGGGGTCCGAAAGACCACTTTATCACTTAGATGACAGTGAGTAATAAACCTTCAGGCTTTAAATGTGTTCCTTTGGGAAAACCATAAGAGATGCTTGGTCTATTTGTTTCTACAGTCTAATAAACATTAGCAGATGTGCACTTTGGAGCTAATGGATCTTTTATTTTAATTAAATTGACATAGTGTACATCATGGGAAAAGTGTAAAGTCAGCATCTGATAACATCGACAGCAAAAAGCATAATATAGACCAGACGTATGAACTTTTTCCTCCCACTTTACTTTGTTGCCCAAGTCTTTATTTGATCAACCGTTGGCAGTGACGTGGAGCAGTGACATAACTTCACCTTATAGGGGCACAACCTCCGATGAACTCAACTGGGTCAATGTAATTTTCTAATTATCTAAAAGCCGAACTGTAAGGTGAAGCGGCGCTGTGAGCGTCAGTGTCACAGCGGATGATTTATTGTGTTCATTTTCTAAAACCAAACTTCGCAAACCTTCATTACAAAATGGGATGATTTGATAGAAAACAGTAGCTGTGCTGCCAAAACTGCAACATTTCCGCAGTGTATTTACAGTAACAGTGTCACACTGGCTAAGGTGATCTTGTCAGTTGTGTCTGGATAGTGCAGTTGGCTGTACGTTCGCTTGACCGGGCCAAGTCTGACTCACTGCTGCAGCATTTCACCATCTCAGTGTCCATTAGCTCAATAAAGGCTCCACATAAATCTGCATCGCTGCCCTGTTGTGTATCACTGCGGACCTCCATGCAAAACTCTCTGCTATGCATTTCAGTGTTGTTTTGCTTTAGTGGGATTGCACAAATACTGTTTTATATTCTATAAATAATAACTTATGATGTTTTGTGGCTATAATTAGTGTACAATATGCAAAACATATCACCTACATGATCGGATTGTGTGTGCAGATAATGCGGTTGCAATATGAACGCAATTGATGATTAGCCGATTTTTGTTTTTCATTTTCGCTTGTTGTGGTTTTTGTTGGTTCTTGTATCAAACAAACATGTAAGTCTCAAGAATACAATTTGTTGGCCAGGGTGTTTAATCAACCTTAATCAAAAAGAAAATGCAGCCCATGTGTCATGTTCCTAGTGGTTAACAATTGCTATAATGACAACACGCTAAACATCACCATGCTACACACTAAGTGTGCTGTCATGCTGACAAATAAAGTCTCTAGAGCCAGACTATTAATGACGATTTTTCAAATTCATCTCCTGACGAGATGTTCTACCTTCCTTCAGAGATTTTTTTTTCAGCTCCTCTTTGCTGTTTATGTTTTGTTGTTCCACTTTTCACTTTAAAATAGTGGTTGTGGTTTTTACTTTCTGCGTTAAAAACTTGATGTTTGGGATCACATAATGAATGTCCTTCACAAGGTCTGTTTGGTCACTGTAACACAAGTTAAAGGTCTGTTTTACATTGCACAGTTGTGTAAGCATTATTTTCCAAGGGAACTCACTGAACCCTCTATTATTAGTAGCCCGACTCTTCCTGTGTCACCTAACTGCAGCTGACTCATGTTCAGCAGCTTTCCCCTTCTGCAGAATGTCTCACAATCTGCCTTCTTACTCATTCGTGGAGGCCGTTTCTTATCATGTACAGCCACGCTGCATTCAAAATAGGTCAGGCCAAAATAGAGGAAGTTGTGGTGCACCACTATCTGGGGGCAGAACCAGCGTAAGAGACTCATGTTTAAGGTTTTAAATGGTATTTGGTTGTTTGTTCACAATGCTGAAGACCACAGCTGTCCACAAAATCTCATGACAATCCATCCAGTAAATGTTCAGATATTTCCATCTGGACCACACTATGGTTGACCGCACTGTAAGAACAAGTAATAACAAAACAAACACTACAGAAGTTTTTCTTTTTTTCTCTTTAATTTTATTTGTGCAAAGCAGAAAAGTAGATTTACAGCCAAGATCATTTCTATGCAGTTAACCTGAAACTTTTTTTTTTCTTCCAATGTATGTTTTCATGAATGCATTCAGTAAAGCTGCATAGATAGCAAAGGTTATCACTGTCAGTCACATGATAATGTAGTTAAGGCTGCTATCGCAGAACAGAATCTGTTTTTCTTTTAAACAAAAGAAATAAGTGTATTACATGAATATACATTCTCAAGAATGATAAGGTACAAGTTTGTGTTTCTTTATATTTGGATAATTTAAGCATGAGCCTATATATATTTTGTTAGTGAATATTACATACATTACAAGTTTAACCATTCGTGAGCATGTTTGTTCTCTACTGGGGACAAATTGAAATTTTTATTGAAAGATCAAATCAATTAGATCAACATATTTGTTATTTTGGTCACGATACTGAGAGTTAAGTAACAAATATGGAATGTACTATAACTAGAGACGATGGTGTCCATTTTTTCTATGACATTTTTTATTTTTTTTAAAGTGAAAAAAAAATATCATGATGGAAACAGCATACGGTGAAAACTCCGGGCAAAAACTGACTTTTGATAATTTACAAAATAAAAGACAACTTCTGGATAAGAAAAATACAGAAGACGCTACACTGAGTGATAATGAAAGGGGGGGAAAAAAAGTACTAACATAAAGATTATTGCCTCATGAGATGTAACACTTTTTAATTATAACAGTTGTAGCATATAGTAGAGGTATTACAAATTAAAGATAAAACTATATATGTGAACATTCAAAAAAATGTAACGAAGAAATATACAGTAAAATACATTTGCATGAAAATTTAAACTAAAACACCTTGAACAACTAAAAAGTCACAGTTAGACGACCCCCAGATGTTTAAACATGAAAATACTCAAGTATATATAGTTTCATACATATTTTAAATTATTTTACTTAATGTGGTAATCAAATCAAAATTGCCACAGTAGACATTCAAACGCCTCTGGGTGGTTCCAGTAACATGTAGGGATCAGTTTAGCTTCGAAGAAGTGAGACAATGTACAAATGTACACTTCACAGGAGTCACATGCTCATTTTGGGGCATAAATCCCACCGACTCCCAGGTAAACACCGAATACAGCCTTGCACAGCTTTCACGGGTGGCACCGCAGTCTCACCCTGCACAGTGTCATTATCACATCTATTCCACAACATTTTACCTACTGCAAACAAGCATGAAAGAAAACATTTCAAACCAGTTTTGACCAGTCACGCAACACAGAGGATGTGTTGATTGATATCCTTGGTTATGGAGACGACGACTTGTTTAGCTTACTTGCAACCTCCAAACAGAGATTGTCCAATCAAGGCATAACATATTAGGAACGCAAAGAGTGTCAGTACAGAGAATATACCCTGTGGCAAATTTTTCATCCCGATTACGTGCTCACTTTTAGCCTCTGTATTTTAGCTTAGCTCCATGTATGCAGCCATCAAGTGCGTTTTTAAAACCCCTTTTACAGAGTTCTCACATTAAATAAAAGCTTCCTGCTGACACCAACGAGCGAGGTGGAGGCAGCATCTTCACCAAACACACGGCACTAACATTAGCTTACTTAACTAGCTAGCTACTGCAAATAAAAATGGTCGCTGAGACCAAATAAGAGCCCTGTCTTTCCCGCCATTTTCTAAAATCTAGGAACCATTGCTTACAAAGAAATATGTAGAAATTTGATGGCGATTTTGTCCTGTTTTCGTTGCCGAATACTCACGCGCAGAAATCTGTGACTATGTGCCATGGACAGAAAATGTTGTGCACGCTTTGATAAACAGGGGTAGCTTTTAGACGGGTTTAGTCTGTTTGTTCTTCCTCATTGGGGAACACGTGAAAACAGCTTAGGTCTAAAATGGAAAAGAAAGCGCTACCGTCATTGTTAGCATTCGCGACCAAGTCCGACAGGCACTGCTTCTGTAGTGGCAAGTTGAGGAACTCGCTAAGGAGGAATGCTAACATGAAAAATCTGTGTTCCACCAAAAACGTGAGAAGTGCTAAGCAAAGAAAATACACTAAAACTCAAAACATACAAGTTCTCGCTTGAAGGCAAAGTGAGCGCTGTGGTAACAGCAGGTGATGAATCATGAGTGTTTGGTGCACCCTTTAATGGGGTGAGGTAGAATCAAGCTACCCTCAGGATGTTTGGATGAGAGGCAGCAGGACAAAATAGTCTCCCATGTCTAAACATTAAACTATTTGGATTTGACAAGCAGATAACCACCATTTACTGAGCTCGCAGTAGCACAGATGGGTGTTGGTCACATTTTACTGAATGCCCCCGTTAACAGTCCAGCTACAACTTTCTTAACACAGCAAAATTCAGATGTTTAATGTGATGTTTCTGCTTGTGTTGTTAATCTGGATTATAGGTATGATGATGAGTGAAGCTTGAAGTTGGCAACCAATGATGCCACCAAAGAATCCATTCCCACCATAAGGAACCATTGATATTGAAGTTTCCTTCAATGTAGTGATAGAAACATACAAAAGTAAAAACGTAAAAATATAGTCAGTTAGCTCCCACGTCTCCTAGAGACTTTAGCAACATTTTCCTTGGCTCATAAAACACAAGTGGAATGTCTGTTTGACTACATCTGACAATCCAAATGATAATACCCAATGTGTAAGATACAGAGATGTGGATCTACTCGTCACAGCGATCCATATACCAGTACCATACAATCATCAAAATCCTGTTGGTAAACAGAGGTTGAGAAAAGTCACAGTACAGCATTACTAGTAAGGATGCAGCACACAGAACAAGACCCAAGTGTAATACCTGAAGTTTGATGATTTTGATTTTGGATTTTGGTGGAGTTTAACCCACCATGGTCCAAAGAAAATGTCAAATACAGCCATTTAAAAATAAAAGTCAAACTAAACGCAAGTAGTGCAGACATTAGTCTGGCCTTGAACAAGTAATGACTCCACTAGCCAATGAGTAAGCCGAATGAGTTCAACCTCAATCCATCTGCCTCCTGCTCAAAACCTTTGTGTTAGCGATGAGGTTCAAACATGTCAGAGGCAGAGCAGTCCTGACTAGTGATGGCGATTAGTACTCAATGGTTCGTCAATGGTTCTTTTCTCTTTTTTTTGGCTTTCAGGGAGCTACACAGTGTAAACTTCAAACTGCAATGGATTGTGGAGCGTACTTTAAGCATCCTAGACATGTGATCAAGTTTTGGCTTTGGTAGAGCACCAACACTTGCCAGCAAATCCTCTCTAGGCAGGGGGGTGAGTAAAGCGTGGATCGTGGAAACTTTATCAGTCTGTACGTCCTCCTCCTGCCGTTCGGCTGAACATGTTGTCAATCCATCCAGTCACCTCACTCCATTAGACGGCCCAGATCTTCTTCTGCTGAAAGTAGGCATCAAATCTGGCCTGGGCATACTCCTACAACAGAGTAGACAAGTAGTAGACACAAACACATTATTGATATGTAGATTTAATTGTAGATAGATAACATTGCCATTTGTGTCCATCAATCTACACTCAATCGCAGACGACACAGTGAAAACTTTCACAAAAGAATTGAGACTTTGCAGAAACCCCATTGGCAGCAGTTACAGCTTTAAGTCTTCTTGAGTCTCTCCAAGCTGGATTTGGGTAGTTTATCCCATTAGTCCTGGCAGGTCCTCTCATGCTCCATCAGACTGGATGAAAGTGTCTGTAAACTACCATATACAGGTGTTCCCGCAGATGTTCTATGAGGTTTAAGTCTGGGTTTTGGCTGAGTCAGCAAGGACATAAACAAATTCGTCTTGGCATAGTGCTTAGGGTGATTGTGGTGCCAAAAAGGTGAACTCCAGTCTCGGATACTCTGGAGCAGGTTTTCAGAAGGTTTTGAAAAGCACCTCATCACCATGATGTTCTTACTACCATTATCTTGGAGTCCTTTAAATGCGGTTTTCCAAGCTGCTCTTGCTCTTAGCAATTTTCATCTAACCACACTACCATAAAGACCTGATTAAAGGAGTGCCGTTGAGAGCAGGTTGACCCACATCTGCAGAGTACTTTTGAGGCTCAGTTTGCCCAGTTAACCAGTTTGGCTGGATGGCCTACCAAAGGAGGAGTCCTGGCGGCTTTAAACTTTTTCCATATCACAGTTGTTGGGGCCAATTTTATATTGGCTCCATACCCTTGCCTCGATTTATGCCTCATCCCAAAGTTAGTGCAGATGTCCACAGTTAAGACCTTGGACTTTTGGTGTTATGGGTAAATGGGGGCAGATTAATTCGTAAATGCTTTTAACATAACATAAGCACAAAATATAAAAGAAATACAGCTTTTACTGACCAGGTATCCGAACTGGATGGTGGAGAGCCGGGCCTGGATGATGGACCACAAGCCCCAAAAGAAGTGGGATGCCAGGGAGAATCTACATTCAAAAACACACCAACAATGTGGTTTGCAATTGTTGTATCTTTCATTTGTGTTATCTCGTGTTGAGAATTGCACGTTGAACTCACCTGTTGACCTCAATGTAAAGCTCCTCCTTCAGTTTCATTTGGTCCTCTTCACTTAGGTTGTCAAACTCTCGGTCAGACTCACGCAGGTAATTTTCAATGAAGTGAAGCTGCACAGACACACGACAAGTTTAAATGAAGTCAGCAGTCCATAGGTAAAACCAAATCACTGTTAATGTGTATTAACATATAGTCACCTGCTGGGCCTTTGTAGGGTAGCTGTGGGCACTGACTCTGAAGAAAGGAAACTCTTCACAGTTGTAGTCGTACATCCACTCACAGAAGTGGTTGCCAATATCAAATCCCCTGCAAAGTTAACAGATCAAACAATATGAGATGCTGACTGGAATTTGGAGTTTGAAGGAGTGAACCTATATTGTTTTCACGACAACTGAGGGACCTTCAATGGGTAGTTAGACCTGCCTCTGTGTAGTCATGCATTTGTACTGTCCCATGTTGACACTCCAGCAAAGACACAAGACTTTGTCAGGGAGGTTTACTCGCAGTTTTAAGATTTTGATAGTGGTTGTATGCGATCACTCTCTAATTTTGCACTTGCATGTTTTGCACTTGCATGTTGATTCTCATACTGCTATCAGCAGCTGGGAGATCCTTTTCCAACACAATCCTCCCTCTGCTCTGGGGGAGTCTATGAACTGGACACATCCCCCTTTCCGTTTCCTCTTTTAACCAATGCAAAAAAAAAAAAAATCTATTCCATGTACGTTCATTTGTGGGCGTGTTCTTCCTGTAAACGCATGTTGGCACATGTGCTCACATGTTTGGTATGTGTGTGCAGGCAGTCTTTTGTGTACAGAGGGTCACATGTTCACTCTGCAGCATATGAGGAGACTTAAAGGGGCCACGCTGATGGGAGCTGCAGGGGGGGGAGTGGGAGGTGGAGCATTTCTGTTTGTGTGTGTGTAGACTTTTGTCTAAGAGACCCACTGTGAGATGAGACCAGTGTGATTTTCCAGTGAATCTGAGGAAACTCAAAAGGTGCAGAAAATAAGCGCTTCTTCATATATGCAATCACAACAGTGTCTCCCATTCTACTAAGAGTCTTTTCCCCGCCATACTGTACTGGAAACACACGGCAGCAGCTCCAAATTCTGGTTACATAACATCTGCAATGAATATTTCAACAGGGGGCGGCGGCGGCGGCCATGATTTGTGTCTGTCAGGGGGAAATATTGATGTAACACAGACACAAGCCAGATTGCGTTCCTTTTTTTCTGTCCTCGTTTTTCTTTTTCATTTCTTTTTGGCTTCATATCTAGGTTACTCTCTCTTTCTCTCTTCACACTCTCTCTCATATCAGCCTTCCTCCCTCCTTCCATCCCACCCTCCCTGTAGCGCAGAATCAAGGTTAAATGCGAGAGGAAAGAGCTGGCAAGATGATCAGAGATGGTGACGCAGCAGTGGCAGCTGAGGAGTAAATCACTAAATTCTGAAATAATCATACAAACTGAGGTGGTTGCTGGAAAAATGTAAAAACATAAATAAAGAAATTCCACATGTTGTTGGTTTCATTGTACACTATTTATCCATATGATTATTAATTTAATTATGTCAGCTTTTACTTTAAATTAAACAAATTCAGATTCTATAGAAAGACCAAAAGACGAGCTGGATCAGTGTTACAGCTGGACTTTATATTTCAGGCTGCAGATAGAAGCTGAGAGGAGAAGATTTCTGGTTATATAAAATGTGCTGTATAAACTGGGGGGGGGCAGACCAACAGCACTAAAAATACCTGCTCTATTCACTGAGAATGTGCATGAAAATGGAGTTTCACAGATCAACCGATGGGACGGCCGCACACAGTTTAATAAACAGTGCAAAGAATAACTTTGGCAAAGGGACATGAGTTGCCCACCCAGAGTTACTGCAAACTTCCTTTTTCCTCTGTCTAGTTTCATTTCTTTGTGTTAACGTGTGGAGGTCGACTCAGCTAAAAGATTCATCTCAACATTTTCGAATTTCTCTTTTAGGTGGCCACAAGGAAAGTGCAAGTTACCGAAGTACTTCTTCTTTAAGTCGGTTTTCATTTGTTATTCACCCAGCAATCGTGACAGGAGTGGCATGCAATGACACCACTCTGTTGTCATGTCATTTTTTAGATTGCTTAGTAATTTCCTCAAACAGTTGAGCATTGTCATGGTGGTGGGGGTACAGTGACTCTTTAACTGGAAACCTAATTTATCTACAATTACAAATAAAGTAACCTGATCTGACCTGACATGACTTAAACAAGAGCAACCAGTCGAGCTGCTGGAGACAAATACCGCATTCAGCAGTCGGACACTGAATCTGGGACTGATTCTAAATGAAATCCGGTGTTGACTGTTCAATTATTGTCTAGGAATTCGTTAACAATAACAATATATCACAATTCAGCCACACTTAAAGTTTGTTTACAGTAGTTGCCAACTTACCTGTAATTGTAGCTGCTGTACTCAAAGTCAATGAGCATCAGCTTCTGTTTGTCTGAGGTCTGGCGGCCCTTCAGCAGCAGGATGTTCCCTGAAGGCAGCACACACACAAGAGTTGTTGTTTGGATAATAGAAAAGCCAACAAGCAGCGTAAATAAGTGAGTAGTGTTTGTATGTTTTTACCTTCTTGACAGTCATTGTGGCAGAAGACTACAGGAGAGTGGGTGGACTCCAGTAGTGACCTGATTATACACAGAAGTCAAGGGATGACAAATCAGTTGTTAGTTCAAAGTAAGCGGTACACATCTTCAAATCTATCAAAACTACAGTGATACACATAAATATAAAGTTTTACAAAAGATATTTTGCCTCTGCTTCACTCATAATAATATTTAAAGGCGGCATAATGAAATGAAACAAACTAAAGTGTCTGGAGTGCAGCGACAGTTCTTCAGGGACAACAGATGGTTACACAGGATTATGACGTAAAACCACAAGAGCAGCTCAAACAAATGGCTTTATCGCTTTACATTCACAGTGCTACCCTACATAAGCATCAGGTGTCTTGAAAGTGTTGATGCAAATGCTTTTATTTCTGCTTTTCAAAATACAGACAGATTGTTTTGCAAGGTTGTGATTTAAGAGGTTTTCTGAGGTAACACACCATCTGGGGACCTGCATGCTCTACACCTTGAGTTGCATAACACATTAGCTGTGTTTATGTGTGTGTGTGTAGGAACGTACTTGAGCTGATCCATTTCCTGTGGGAGGTTGTAGCTGAGGAGGCGGTTGAAGCGTCGCAGGTGCGACTCTCTGGTGAAATTCAGCCTCATGACCTGGCTTAGATACCTGGTGAGATTAAACATAAAATTACTCAAACTTCCATTGAATACATTTTTTTCTTTGGATGTAGAAAGGTGAGAGCAGAGTGATGTCAGCATCATGTGACAGCTGACCAAATGCCAAGGACACCTGGCTCACCCACTGTAAATGATGCCACATCTTGATAGTCAGTGATGGATGATTTAATCCCTGAGATTGGTATCTTGAGCCTGAGGGTGACTGATGTTTACCACATACAACATTTGAAACAGCTACTGTTGTCCTAATAAACTTCATGGGTAAAACAGGATATGGGACTTCAGCACATGTGTTTTTGAATCATCTGAGGAATTTAACACTCACATGTTACTTGTAAATGAAATCCTGATTAACTAATCCCATATAAACCAGAACAAATGACTAACGTTCATATTGCATAAGCTGGGAAACTTTAGAACAGGATCTAGGCACCTACAGAAAAGTGGGGCGATGGACTTTATCACTACACGTTGATAAACATTGCACAATGCAAACCATGTCACCACATCAGAAATAAACTTGAAAGCAATTTGGACGGAAGTGCATTGATAAGGCAACCGCCAACTCATCGATAACTAATCAGTGTTTACTGTGTTTTCTTGAAGTAAAACTTTCCAGTTCCTGATTCAAATCCACTTTATGGGCTCTGATGTCTTTGAAAACAATGCAGAAGAAACAAAACAGGGCAGGACGAGGCAGGACTTGAACAACTCACTTGTCCATGGTCCCAAAGAGCCACTTGGGCTCCTTGTTGAAGGGCATCCTCATCCCATGAAACTTGGCCATCTTCTCCGCAACCTCGGCCGAGATGCTGGGGTCACTTAACTCACACGTGTCCAGTTTACGACTCTGCCAACAGCATATCGTCATAGTCATTGATTAGTTTATCTGTAACCCTGAATTGAAATGACCGCGTTATGTTTGACAATAGCAGCCCACTCAAAAGGGGGTTAAGGTAATTCAGTAAGATCTCGCAGATTCAGGGTCTTTCTATGATGAAATCAAAACTTGAATTATGAAAAGAAACTAGAGCCACCAGGATTAGACTTGGTTTAAAGTAACATAAAATTGATTTACCTGGTCATTAAAAACATGTCGGCAATGTCCCGTAATGTTACGAAACTACACACGTATAAATCCGTGCAGTTTAATGGAAGTTAACTGAGGTGCTGTTTAATCCCTGATCAGGTGTTTCACAGGTTATGAATTGTCTCTTCACATTGATGGTTCACATATAATTAAAATGTTCATGACACACAAGGATAGATCAAAACCACAATGATCATTGCTTTCTGAGCTGCCAATGCTAAATGTTAACCTCGCCAGAACACACCTCAGTTAAATGAACAAGAACAAAGAGGTCTACCTGGAGCTGCAACAACAAACTAATCAAGGGCGACTTTATCTGATGATTACGCCAAAAGTTTAGGGTTGGGTTTTTGGGCGGCTGTGAAATACCGAAAAAACCTGTTCCTATTATTTTGCTCCGCCCTGTTTAAAATGATCTGTTACATAACTCTACAATATGGCAACGAACACGGTTACTCACAGGG
The DNA here is from genome assembly GCA_900303245.1 of Selene dorsalis. NCBI lineage: Eukaryota > Metazoa > Chordata > Actinopteri > Carangiformes > Carangidae > Selene > Selene dorsalis. The sequence goes on from OMNW01031948.1 coordinate 43,714, forward strand.
ACGTACTGCTCCAGTCGGCCCTGAGGGAAAATACCGTACAGTTTTGGGCCCAACTCTCTCTCCGCCAAGATCGCAAACATCACACTCTCCAGCACCATGGCCTCAGCGCCCTGAAAACACACAACAAGAAGAGACTCACAACGGTTCTGCATTTAGATACGGGAGCAGTCCACACCACCACGACCACCATCATCACCATCATCATCACCATCATCATCACCAATCAGTGCTGTAAAAAGGCCGCGAGGAGACAGAATAAGGAATTAGTCAAGGAGCATTTTCTGGTCACAATGTCTGGAGAGGTGAGAGTTAGAGTGAGATATGGATCGAAACATTTCTCCTGTCCGCCCCGTTCAGACGCTCAATATATGTGACAATAGTTTGCGGTTCAAGAAAGTGAGTTTTTGGCTTTCGAGCTTTCGAGTCTCTGGTGACATGACAGGATGGTACAGGAGCGATTCTCATGACAACAGCGAACAGGAAGCAGAAAATGTCACGAAAGAAAAGGCCCAACGTTCACTCACACTGTTCGATGGTGAAATGTGAGTAATGTCACCTGCAACCTTTGTTTGACACCCACTACAACCCACAAGTCTCAACCCTTTATAGGGCATGCATTTAAATAGCTGTAATACCTTATTTTTATTTTCAAAAACAAGTTACCAAATGTGAGCACTTGCCTGATAAAGGGTTAAAATAGTGAAATGCACAACTAAATACTGAATGTGATATGTATATTCACAGTTGTGCACGCTTTATCATGTTAGTGCTGTCTGTCCTGATATGTACTGAAGAGCAGTGAAAGATTTCTGAGAACATCAGCAGGGTGAAGGTTTCATCTGAAAGAGGTTTTAGTAGGTGAAGGATGGAGGAGTTTGAATGAGGAGAACTCCTGAGGTCGGAGGTGGTTGGGTTTACCTGTCACAGTGGTGACACACACACAACAGCTAGAGTAAAGCCTCCAGGAGAAGTGTGGGCCAGTCACTGTTGAAAGGGTCGAAGCAGAGCGGACAGCCTTGTCTCTGTCCCTTTATCTTAAGACACAAACAAAATTCACACACCAGCGCTCGTCGCCCGGAGCCCAACAGGAGCTCAAGGTTAACTGGGAAACCTCCTCGCCAGCGCTTCGCAAGAATGTGTGCACGGACTTCTCATCGACTTGATTCTGCTTCACTGTAGCGTGTGTGTGTGTGTGTGTGTGTGTGTGTGTGTGTGTGTGTGTGTGTGTGTGTGTGTGTGTGTGGGGATTACAGTGT
>OMNW01031949.1:0-18140 GCA_900303245.1 Selene dorsalis
ACTAAGTGCTAAATACGCACTGACACAGAAACTTGAACGTACAGAGTGTGACATAAATATACACAGCAGCAGCACGTATGATATGCACAGCACAACTGTACATTAACACGTAACTGGCTAACAAACATATGATCACGGTGCAGGATGATCAGTGACATAGAAACAGCACCGTCTGCTCAAATATGTCAGGATGTAATTAGTCTAAAAAAAAGGGGGTCCTTAAAATTCCAGTGGTCACACACATTGACACACACACACACAAAGGCCCTTAGTTAAACATTGAATAGCTCACAGGAAGTGGCTATTTGGCAATTTAGAAGCACCTCCCATGGCTCATCGAGCCTTCTCTCTCTCTCTCTCTCTCCTCTCGCCTCCAATCAGTCTCTTTTTATCTTTCTCACTCCTCCTCCTCCTCCTCTCTCCTGCTTCTCTCTCCAGTTCTCATCTCCCTCCCTTGTACATGGCCGTGGGTGCCTTCCCACGCTCAGCTCTTGAACTTGCACGCCCTCCCTCCACTCCCCATACATGTCGGCAAACTACGTTGAGGGATGACTGCAGCGCATCAAATGCACGACTCTAAACGATGTGTCGTGGTTTAACGCCGGGCTCCAAAGACGCTGCAGAAACATGGAAGTCACCTTGTTTGCAGATTCTAATGAATTGTAGGAAAACTGGGCCAAAGCCCCTCTTCCACGGAGCTGCTCTCTAAGGCAGCGCTGCTGAGTGTTTTATCAAAGACAGAAAGCAATTAATTTTATGCTTTTAACTTATGCTAATGATTGTTTTTCCTCCCAGATTATTTTTTCAACTAATTAATTGATAGTTTATCCAATAAAATGTCAGACAATGGCTTATAAATTCCCATCACAAGCTCTCAGAGCCCAAACAGACATCCTAAAAATTCTTGTTTTATCCAACCAAAAGCCCACAGCCCATACATATTCAATTAACACTAATACAATCCAGTGAAACAAACTAATAATCCAGTTTTGGATTGATCAAGTACACCTATCTATTATCTGTCTATCAATCTATACTATACTGTTGCAGATAGATGCAAAAATCACAATGAAGAGAGTGGAACTGAACCATTAATAGGCTTTTCTGCTTTGTAAATCATCTTAACTTTTAACCGATAATCAGAATTGTTTGTGATCATTTTTGTCTGTTGATTAATCCATTGTTTCCCACACTTTTTGTTCTGTGCCCCTTGGAGAGCCAAGTAAGCAGTGCCTTGTCACTAAACCAAATTTATAGCTTGCATGTCTATTCTACCAGCTGCAAGTACTTCAAGATAATCTGGTGTTAACAAAATGTTTCCCTTTTTCTCACACGTCCTGCTATTAATCTCACAGCACCTGAGAGTTATATTGCAACCATTATGAGTCCTGATCCCCAGGTTGGGGATCACCCAACTAAATGACCATTAATAAACAAGCAATGATGGAGTAGGTAAGGGGTCAGTGCCTTGACCAAGGACATTCACTGTCTCTCTCACACACGCAGCATTGATCGATGCAGGGAGGGAACCCACAACTCTGTGCTCTGTGGTTTGCAGGACAGCCTCAGTCACTACTTGGCCACTCTGCTGTGAAATTACAATGTGGGTAGGTGGCATGAGGTGGGATGATAAGGTGATGCTGCAGGATTTATGGGATGATGATGAATTCTGAGCGGGGCGTAATTATTTCCCCACACTTGTCGTCTTACCTTCTGGTACTCAGAGTCCTCAGGTCTGAAGTCACTGCTCACCAGCTGGAATTCAATGTTGAAATGAGGCAACCGGTGAAGCAGATTCACCCACCAAGGTGGGGAGTAGTTCACTACAGCCGCCATCCTGACGCAGCTACCTGCTGGCTGCCCGCTTCACTCGATAAGCCGATTCTTCACACAGACACTGGAAAGAAATTCACGACCACTGTTAGTGAACAGGGCAAAGCAATGAATTATGAAGAGTATTTCACACTCCCTAACGTTGCTGTAGTGTATATATAAGCAAGAGGAAGGTACAGCACCCACAGTCCTTAATGATAATACTAAGCTGCCACCAAAAACTCAAAATGTGCCACTTAATCCATTACAGCAATTACTCATGACTAACACTGTCATAAGGCCTGAGTGTTGACTTATTAGTTATTAGTCACTAACACTGATGGAACAAACACGTCAGTCATCATTACAATGCCAAAACATTGCATATACAACTCCTGGACATTAGCTGGGAAAAACACTTTGCTGTTTTCTAAATGTCACGCCATTGAATTTCACATGACAATTTTGATTTTTTTTTTGCAGATATCAGCTGTGGAGAAAACAGGGTATTCCTCCTCCATGCCCTTACCTACCAATGACATTCCTGAACATGTTGCTGTGGAGTGTGTGGTGGTTACGAGGGGCAAAACACTGCAATATGACACATTACTTCATTTCTGTTATCTTTGTTAAACCGACAGTGCCTCAAAATTAATTGAATAAATGCGATTATTTTTGCCACCTCGGGGTTGTTTTCCTTTACAGTCCCTGGCGTATTGTGGTTTACTGCTTTGTAGCTAACACGGCGTGTAATGAGACTGTATCATGATAATTACGGTCAGTATATTAATGACATTAAACAGCTCGCTTGTCATTTCCACTCTTATGGGCATTTAATATCACATCGAGGGGGCTATTCAACCCGAAATATTTATCGAAATAGCCCATTGTGAGCAAACATAAAACCTATGAGGTCATACTGTATTTAGCCCTACTGTACATGAATTATGACATGACAATAGCACGGCTGACAGCTGCCTCGCATCACACAATTTACGCCCATGCTGTAAAAAAAAAAAAGCTCGGCGAGATAAACGTGATGTGGACGGTGAAATGGCCGTTATCTCAAGTCCGACACACAGAAACAGAAACACAAGCAAGACTCCGCTCTATTATGTTGAATTTTTTTTTTTTTTTTTCACTGTGCCAACACATGTAGGTCAAACTCAGCCGCGGCTCACCTCGCATATCCATGAAGCCAAGCCTTGTTCAATTCTTCCTCCACGACGAGTCAATAAAATGTTAGCAAAAACCCGGATTAGCTATAGCGTTATCCTGCTTTTGTCCGTTAAAACTACCGCAGTCTCGAGGAGTCGCCAAGGCAACGAGGAGAAAAGGCACGAGCCGAGCTGAGCCGAGCTCCGGGGCTCCATGTCCGTGACATCAGAGCCCGCGGTGCTGAGGAATAGGAACCGAGTTATGACTTACCCAGGCGGACGCAGACTCTTGGTTTAGCGTAGTCTTGGGGAGTCCAGGCCGGTGTGATGTATTTCACCTATTGTCTTCCCAGATCCGGTGGTGGATTTGAACCCCACAGCCGTGCGCTGCTGCACCAACGCGGCCGTGCCGAGCTAGCTGCAACGAGCGAGTCGTCGGCTGCGGTCCCAACCACATTGAAAGTAACGGAATAACGGTCACGGACCCGGTCCCACTCACATTTCACCGATACGCCTTTCTCATGTAGAGCACCGTACCCATCAGCGGCACCGCTGCGGAAGATTAACGGTTAAACTCGTTGACCCGCAACCCAGCGTCTTTCTGTTTTTTTTTTTTTTTTTAAAGACTTGGCGATGCCGTCGTTAAAGCATCACGGCTCGTGCTCGTCTGCGCTGTTCCCACGATGACCGTCGGTTCAGTGCGTTCAGCGCTGCGGCTCTTCAATTGGGTGATATTGTTGGAGCGTGAAGCAAACACGGTGTTTAAAAAGCCCTGGAGGACGGGGCTTTGCGGCAGCTCCTGCTTTCACTGTGTGTGTGTGTGTATGTGTGTGTAACAGAGAGAAAGAGATTATGTCTGTGTGTGTGTGTGTGTGTGAGCAGATGCGCAGAGACACCGCCACCTAGCGTTGCATTCAAGGAAGTACATGTTCCACTCAGGACGCTTGCAGCAGCTCTGGTGAAAAGGATGCGGTCAGATTTGATACTAGTGTCAATTACCATAAAACTCAGATGCAAACACTACCATCAACTTATTTTCACGCAAATTATCAATATAAAAATTAAGGTACGAGTGATATGTGTTGTTTTTTTGTCTTTAGCTAGTGCTTAACCCAGTCAGATAACCCATTAATCTACAGATATTCTTTACATTCACATAAACATTTTTTTTTTTGCATTGATACCTCAAACATGGTTCAACCACTTGGCAACACGTTTTACTATTTAAGACTACATAGCTGTTTGTTTAAAAATGGCAGCACTGCAGTAAACTTGTATATAAAACACTTAAAAATAGCTTCAAAAAAGGGCGAAAGCCTGTAATGAGTAATTACTTTGTTTACACAAGCCTTGGTCAGTCACACAGTGCTGGGGCAAATCTACATAAGTGAGAAAACCACAAACCAAATAATTACACACGCATTATTTTTCTCTAGTGGACGACCAATACAAGAACATCATTTCTAAATTAATCCCAGCTAAGTCTGCAGTTCGCCTGCAGAGTTTGGAGGTGCCGAAAAAGTGCTTACATCGTTAAGTACAACTACCTCAAAGCTGCACTGTACTTCAGAAAAGATCCATATCAAAGCACATGAGGTATTATTAGAAAAAAAAGCATTTTATTAAGTGAAATTAAGTTACATACAACATATGGAAACTGCACTCCTGCACCGTTTTTGTTGACCTCCCTATTGGTTACCATTAGTTTACCTAAGAGAGCAAACATTGGCATCGGTCGGACATACTGTGTGTATCCTCCAGCCGTTATACAGGCTGAGTCGAGTATTGCAGCAGGCTGATCTATAATTTATTCACAGTTTCACTCAATAGTGCATCAGTTGAGAATCATCTCCTCAATCATACCTCACAATCAGTCATAATTTAATAAGCCTACATGATATATTAGTGTATGGACATTGATGTGTTGCACATCTGGATAGGATCCTTTACAGTGATCTGCCTCACTCGGACCAGTCATTTCAACAGAACTTGATGCATTCATTGCTGTGATTTAAATCTGAATATTCAGGCAGGAGGCACTTTGGCAAACCACTGAGAATATTTGGCTCAAATGATAAACGATGAGAATTACAGATCAAAACGAATGGTCCGGGTGATCAGTCAGTCAAGACTCTGGACTCATCTCTATTGTGCAGTATACTAAATAAGAGCATGATCAAAGTGAGGTGTTAGTGTGCCATTATTTCCTGACTTCCCAGAATACTCTGTTTATTACTTTGAAAAGAAGTTCTTGATGACGACGAAATAGGCAAACCTAGTTTATGTTCTATATCAGGCATCTCAAAACTATTCCACAAAGGGCCGGTGTGGCTGCAGGTTTTTGTTCCAACCAAGCAGCAGCACACCAGACCTGACTCATTTAATCAACTGATCTCAGTCTTCAGACAGTTAATTGGTCAAACTGTGTGTTCTTGGTTGGTTGGAACAAAAACCTGCAGCCACACCGGCCCTTTGAGGAATAGTTTGGAGATGCCTGTTCTATATTGTCCTGAATAATATTGGAACATCCAAGCTATCTTTTACAGCTTCGTCAGGAAGCTGGACAAAAACATGGCTGTCGGATATTAAGTTCTGAGCAGAGCACACAGGCAGGAGGAGGTCTATGAGATTAAGACTTCCCTGCTCCTCAGAGGACGTGAGGGAGACACAATGATATCATCCGAATCATCAGAATCCACTGCAGCAGCTCCTCCTGTCTCAGCTGTGTAATGGAGCTCTGTCTGGTCTGCAGGAGATACACAGGTATACTTGTGATTAATCACCTGGGCATCATATTAAATAATTATCTTTAACCTAAAGAGTCCTAAAAGCAGAACTTTAAGCAGGCTGAAATTTACAATATGCATACTATCTACATAAATATTTCAGGTTTTATAAAGCTCTGGCTCTGGTTTCAGCGAATTTCCCTCCAGCATATAGTGTCAGGAAATCAAATCATCTTTAACAATATATACAGATACATCAGCACATAAAATATAGTGGATAACTCGCTCCAACATTTTATGTACTTTTAAAGAGTAGGAGTACATTGGACGTGTTCTGTCTTTCTCTGACCTGTGGTGGGTGTCGTTCTGCTGGCATGGCGGCTAGAGACAGGCCACAGCTCTTCTTCTTCATCACCCTGCTTTTTTTTGTGGATGTGGAGGGATGCAGCACCTTGACGACAAAACATCACAACCAGTGGCACAATTCAGACACGTGTCCTTGGACCACACCGTACATAAATCCCTGCTCCTTTACTCAGATTCCTCACACAAAAGCACATCGTCTAAACCAGAGCTTTGACAACCTGACTTCACTTTGCAAAAAAAAAACAACAACAACCTTGGACTAAGATTTAGTGAAGGTGGTGCAGTCCAAAATCTGAAGCATGCATCAAGTCTATAAACATGCAGGGAAACTGCTGACATCACAGCTCTTTGCACCGATCTGCTGTCAACCTGTTAGAAATTCAGGGAACTGACGGAGAGGAGGTGTTACCGTGGAAGCGGTGCAGGTTAGCAGGGTCAGTTAGGTCGGAGAGGAACTCAGGACAAGACTCTTGGGCAGTGGTAAATTTAGATATTTGAAGGGTGATGTGAGGCAGCGACATTACTGGACCACATGGCTGCTGAGGGCCATCATCAGCCTTTTAATAGGGGGGGGGGGGTATCAAAGCTCTGGCTGGTGCAGAGGAGACAGGCACCCTGGAATTAGATCAGTGTGGCAGCAATATCCATAACTACTCATAAACGTGTCAGGGAAGACGTGACGAGGGCTTCTGAGGTTGATAGCAGGGCTGCACCACAGTGATGCACACACACTTGCGTGACTATATTGATAATGTGTCTCCTCCATCTCCAACATCAAGACACTCTGTTATTGGACAGGTAAGACACCCAAAAGTACAACAACAAGTATCTGATCAGAGAACGCTGAGTGTGAAGCTGACCTGTTCTGCTGGTCGAGCGAGGTCGTCGCTGTTCCAGCGTGGGAAAACTGTTTCCAGTCGGAGAAGGCACAGAGAACCCTGAGCTGATGCACAAACACACACACACAACTGCGTTATTATTGTGTATGTTTTCATGCGTTTTTAAATTAACTTTGTGTGTATATAAATGAGTCACCTCTCTTTTGTTAGACTACAGCGAGCCAGGTGTCCCCTGAAAGCAGACTGTATTATTGTCAAGGCAACCTCATCCATCTCTCCACCTACAGAGGAAGCTACATCACTATGGGTTGTTGCTTCCACGGCCTGAAAAGATGAGTTGGGGAAGAGTCAGAAAGCAAAAGGGGCGAAGAGGTGGAAGTACAGGAGACAATAGAGACAACAGTTCAGAGGAATGCTTTTTAAATGGCCAATAGTTTAAGGTAGTGATGATGCTATTATTACTAAGAGTGATACACTGATGATTAAATGTAGATTCCTGCTGCTTTACTACTCTACAGGTGTTTGTGTATAGGTGAAACCTTCTTCTGTGTGTCTTTCAGCAGGTCCTTGAGCTGCGACCCTCTGAGGAGATGGCCTCTTAATGCTGATTGCAACATCACGATGTCCTTAAGAGGGAATGCAGAGAGATGGAGATGGAATAAGAAATCTGGGACAGAGTGTCTGGATGTTTTTATATAATATTTCTCTCACACATCAATAACTCCCTTTACGTAACCGTGGTGAGTTACATACCCTGCGTCTGTGCTGCCTCCAGTTTGCCTGGATGATCCTTGCCGCTTTCTCTCTTTCTTTGTGTTCTCTAGGCACGCTCCTCTTCTTTTCTACATTTTCCAAGTCTCCATCCCTTTCGCCTTCCTCCTCCCTACCTCCAGATTCCCTCTTTTCTCTCTCCGTCTGACTTGATCTGCCTGGACTGTCCTCATGGTCTCCTCCCATTGTGCTAGAGCTAGAGGAGAGCTCAGCTTGTGCATGTTTCATTTTGTCCTCCTCCAGAGTTTGGATCCTCGTCCACAACTGCTCCAACTCCTGTCTGAGAAACACACGCACATGAATTCAATACATAAACATGGAAATAAATATGGATGTCCTCTGACAGTTGGTAATTGGTCAGCTGAGGCTTTCTTAACATATGACTTTGGATTAAAGCTCAATGTCCAGTTTATTCTCTGATTCTCTTTGCGCCTTTGCGTGTGATGATTTTGATTTGGTAGCAGAGGCTGCACTAAACATATCTGGCTTGTAGAGGCTAAAACGTTCTGCTTAAAAGAAACTGTAAAAGCGTGGTGAAAGCTGTTATATCTATAATATCGATTAGACCGTCACCAATACATCTGCCGCTGCCTGGTTTGTTTCAGTCACGTTTCTCGCCTGTATGTACATATATTTAACCATTATTTGCATAAAGACAATTCTCAGGTGAATCTCTATAATTCTGTGCTTGCTGGGACTACAAAGCCTGCATGCCAAATGTAGCAGCTATGATCTCTAAATAATCTCTAATTCAAAGGTTTATATAATATATGGATGACTTTGATCCTGAAGACTCTTTTTGAACCTCATACATTTCGAGGTAACAAATAGATCACATATTAAATGTTACATTCAGCAGCTATAACATACTTGTGCTGCAGTCTCTCTTGGTCTCTCTCACTCATTTGTTCAGCTTTCCATCGCTCTGTTTCTTTCTCCAGCTCCTCTCCGTCTGTCCTCGACTGTCTCAGTTCATCACTGGAAAAAAAAAAACACAGATTCAGTCTCACAAACTGAATTCAGTAGTTTTATGTTCACATTCACTGTAAGTGTTGTAACAACATGGTCCTCATTTCTCCTCGGTGTCTGGTAAACCATGTTCAAACACTTTCCTTCCACTGGTCTGATCTATCAACTTGGATAATTAGGATTTACAATGGTTTAAGAAGATTAATTTTTATTTACTCTAAATCATGTTGCAGTTCACATACTCTTTACTTGACAGCATCCCCTGAAGCTCCGCCCTCTCCATCTCCAATTGGCTGAGGTGTTCTCTTAGATCAGAATTCTCCTCCCCTTCTTCAGTGTTTGTTCCCACGGAGACCACTGCCTCTGTTGCCATGGTAAACCTCAGAATCTCAGCAGGTGTGGCCTCCACTTCCTGATCCAATCGGCTGCTGCTCTTCCCTGACTGGGCGTGTCTCCTGCCGTCCTCCGGCCTCTGGTAGGAGAAGACGGGAGTCAGTCTGTGATGAAGCTCTGATCTCTGTGTGTTTAAATCACTGGTGAGCTGGTGTGTAAGTCACTAGTTACAGCAGCTTCCTCTCACCTTCTCCAGTTCCAGCAACCTTCGCAACAGTCTCTGTTTACTCCACTCTCTGTAACCTAGGGAATGTAATAACATAAAGACACACATCTTTTCATTTTCATCACAGTATACACAGTACACTCACAGTACCACAATAGTGTTACATACTTTAACTCAGGGCTGAGAATTGATTAGTTCTGCAGCTAAAGATTCTTTTCATACTGGATTAATCTGCCGATGTTTTTCTCCAGTGGCCATTTTCTTAATTCCATAAAATGTTAGAAAATATTTTTTTAAAAACCCTTTACAATTCCTCAAAGCTCATGCAAACACTCACTACATTGTGTAGCTCCTTGTGTGTGCAATATGCAATTTCAACATGTCATAAACTGACTGCAGCTTTTGAACAAATGTGGAGTGAACCAAGTCAAAGGTGTCACATTTAGAAGCAGGAGTGAAAGTAGAAACTGATAAAAGGAATAAATGAAGTATATGTCTTGAGTGAGTCTGGCTCTGGAGGCTCTGGGACTGGCATGTCAGTGTGTTTTTTGTGTGCAAGGAAAGACCTTTGATTCCTCCAGCAGGACTGTCAGTGTTGAGTTCCTCTCTGAGCGTTGTGTTCTCCTGTTGAAGCTGCTTCACGTTCTCAGACAGACGATGAACCATGGAGCTTAAAGCTTTCTGCTGCCTCTGGGAGCATTTGCTCTCTGCTCGACTGCTGCACACAGGAAGAGACGGAGGGAGGGGAAGACTTCATGAGAGAGGCAGAATTAATCGACAGGCAGATGACAGTGTTTATCAGCTGCGACAGCTAGACTGGTATCGTTTTTGTCTAGTTAGTGTGTGTGTGTGTGTGTGAGTGTCATCATGCAGCTGGAACCAACACTGAGGTAGTTATAAGTACTTTGGCAGTTTTAGGGAGATTTTTGTTTCTGTGATAGCTTCACACCCAAAACAGACTTCACTGTTGTGTAGATGAGATCAAAAAGAGGGCAGAAGGTGTGGTCCAACCTTTGTGGGGCATCATGTGGGCTCATGTGATCCCAACACCAGATGGTCGTGTTAAATTTTTATCACAAATCCTGCATCCCCACCCTCTGACTGATGCATGACAGCACGACCTCTACAACCAGGGTCAAAGCGTGTCACAGCAGTTCTGTCTCATTCCTCAACAAATAGACCTGTCAGTTCCTTTCTATGTTGATGAAGGCAGAGGAAAGCCTTACTTAACCGTCTGTGTTTGAATACTGAACACTATGTCAACATTTGTGGGAAAATCCTTAAATAACAGATAAACAAATAAATTGTAGCACATTATTTACGCTCCAGATTTTTACATTGAGGTGTCATTTTATAGGACTTTTCCTTATTTGGTAAACTCATAAAAAGTTAACAAGGGTACCAACACCCACTCAAAAACCTGTAATCATATTCAAGTACAAGTTGTGTAATGCTATAAGATTTTTATAGTTACTGTATAGAAATCCCCTTGTTATTGTAAAATAGAGGTTCATGATGACTCTTATACCAGAGCACCGTGAGACTGACACATATAAAGGTTTGTTCAGGGTGTGGGGGGGTGTTAGTGTAAGCTGTTTCTACTTCTTGCATGATCCAGGTGTTTTCAGACCTTTTCTCTGCAGCCTCTAGAAGCAGCCGCAGTCTCTGGATCTGAAAGACGAGGCACACAAACACACACATTAGGTGAGATTTCCCTTTCCTCAGCAGGGCTCACACTCTGCGACCAAAGTAAATGTAATAACATCAGTTTTCATGGTGGAAGAAAAGAAAAAGAAACAAAGAGCAGCAGGAGGAACAATTCTTTCAACCAAACATTATTTATAGTGTCAGCTCCTTTCTCTCATTCCTGTGGTGGTTGTTCCAGGTGTTCTACATTGGAAAATGTGTATGCGGTGATGTGCCGAAATGAATTTTTACTTTGATATTCAGGTGGAAAAAAAAAAATATCAAAAAGCAGCCTGTTACCTCTTCGGAGTAGGTTTCGACTGTGATCTTCAACTCTTCCAAGTTGGTCGTCCTCAGCTCACTTTGAAGTTTACTGGAGAAGTCAGAGATAATGAACTACACATCATGCTGCCTCACATCTGGACCACATGGGCTGATGTATAGATGGTGAGACATTTTACCTCAGGGCATTTTCTTTCTCTCTGCACTGCTGCTCCAACTTCAGGATTCTCTGCCTCAGCCCGTTGAGCACCTTGACAGACAGAATCAGCTTCACAAGACTGTTTTGACTGCATCCTGAAACTGATCCCTGGTATTTGCAGAGTATACATACTCACCACGCTCCCTTCTTTTTTCTTATCCACCAAACTACGAGTGTAATCAGACCCCTGCAGAAATTATAAAATCAATATAACATAAAATTAAATTTTAAACTATGACAAAAATTGGAAGCAGTGTAATGATCCTACTTTTGTGGGATCCAACAGTTCTTCTATCTGTTTTTCTCTTTTAGCGTTATCCTCCTCAAGGCGGCGTAGTTTCACCTTCATTTGCTGATTGTCAGACTTCTGCGCCTGGAGACTCTGCAGAGAACAATATTAGAGATTAACCACATGTTAGGCAAGGCAAGTTTATTTGTATAGTCTATTTTTACAAACAGTTTGTGTCTTAGGGCTTTAACGGCATCAAACTAACATCCTCTGCCTTAGACCCTCACACTGACTGAGGAAAAACTCCCTAAGAAAACCTTTAATAGGGAAAAAATGGGAGAAACCTCAGAGGAGGGATCCCTCACCCAGGATAGGCAGACATGCAATAGATGATGTGGAGAGAGAACAAAATAATTTACAGCATGGAAAAAAAAAATAATACGGAAAATGGGATAGTGCAGTTAAAAGGAGCTTCTGGTAAGCAGGGAGAGCAGGCCAGCTTCATGGGAATACTGATGGGCAGGCTGGGTCAGGCTGGGTGAAAACTATAAGTCTGTATTAAGACAAGTGTGGTAAGCCGTTTTTGTATTTGCACAATAATAAAGGCTTGAGGCAACTACAGAACAGCACACTGAACTGGTAGGCATTCAATGCTCTCCTCAAGGACACTTCCACAGATCAGAGATGCACACATCACTTTACACTGGCGTTTGATGCTGAACTCTCCTGCAGCAGAAAAATTTCCCCCTCTGCTGCTGGTAACGACACCACACTGATGCACAATGTGTTGTACTGTGTGTGAACTTTTTTTTTTCTAGATATGCATCATTAGTTTTGTGACACATTACCTTCTTGAGGCGAATAATTTCATCATACATGCTCTCCTTATCTCTGTAGTCGTCAGTGCTGAAGGTGAAACCTGCAACACATGAGTCAAACAACACAAACACAGTCACAAAGACACAGACTCGTTTCAATAACATTCTCATCTTGCAGGTGTGAAACTACTGATGGTATGAGATCTTATCAGTTTTTTGCTTCCATCTCCAAGCCAAAGTAAACTGCCCTGTCATAACAATCTTGACCTTTCCCCTCACCACATTTTCACACATTCACTCACCATTAGATGCAGAGTGGAGATGTTTGTGCTTCCTCATGCTCAGGGTCTGTTTGAGAAGCTCTGGTGTGACGTCACACTCTGATCTCAGGGTCTGGGACAGATCTGGAGACAAAGAGAACGAGACACATTGTGAACGTCAACACTTTTTATGTTTCTCTACAATTTCATTAATGTATGACAAAGCACCTCGCTCTGTAAAGGTGACGTATCTACTACATAGCACAAATTGTACAATAAAAATCAGTTTGTATTTTGTGAATTTGTTGCTACACCAACACATACTACATACAATACACAAGTATTCTGCCTGTTTCTACGAAATTCAATATAAAGGTGCATAAAATTTAAAAAAAGAAAAAAAAGGAGCTAGCAAGTTAATCTGGAGGAGCATCTGGAAAGCACAGACACATTTTTTTGCTTTTATAATGGGTGAAGACACAAACACAGCAGGAGGAAGCTGGAAATTGCATCGACATTCCTCAGACAGACAAAAATATGACTCCACGGTTACGTTAATGTTACTCAGTCGCAGCTACCTCGTAACAAGTCAGCTGCAGCCAAACCAACTTGCAGAGTTGCTTATCATCAGCAGGACACCTTCACAGTCAGCAAGCAGCTGAAAAAACAGTCCGAGTCCCTCACTTCTATCCATCTATCCTTCCAGCAGAGCAGCCAACCCTCCTGAGGACAGACATGGCTAAGCTGTGTTTATATGGTGCCTACCGTGGCCGTTGCTGAGGGACGTGAGACGAGCTGAGACGCTCTCCCCTGTAGTTTCTCCTCTGGTGTCCCCCAGGGACGCCCTCGGTAGTCTCCAGGCTGCCACGGCTGCTCTCCTGGGGTTCACATTCAGGCTGGAGAGGTATGGAGACCCTGCATTTACACCAACCACATATTAACAACCATGAAATGTAGGAGGCTAGTTTATCACAGAAAGCTGTACAAGTTCACCAGGTCTTACTTGGAGAGGGAGGAGGCTTTCCAGAAGATCTCTTCCTCCTGGTTTTCTGATAGAGGACACACACAAGATGTATTCACATGCTACTGACAACAATAAACAAACAGAACCCAGTGGAAAAAGAAAAAATATAAATGTACAGACAGATCACTGACAACAGGATGTGTTTACCTTTTCCAAAAAGTCAGCTGAGAAAGAGAAGCCATCTTCTACCTGGGTTGGACAGAGAAGAGGTGCACAATAACTTATTAAGTCTGAGAGCTACCCAAAGATATGTTTACATGAAGTATTTACATTTCATATCATTCTGTTTTATTGCTTTTTACTCGACGATTACATATTGAACGATGTCACCTCTACACACACGTTAAACTCCCTCAAATCTGGACCGTCGACAAACATGGATCTGGTGAACTGCTCTCGAGACACCAGCTCAGTGTGAAGGGTCGGAATAACTGTCAAACTATTGTGTTGAGCTTAGTTTTGAGTCACATCAGGTAACACACAAACTGCACTAATTTACAGACCCGGAGTCAGTTTGATTGTTGAACATTAACGCCTCACCAGCTCCTCGCAGTCTTCATCTGTTTGCACGTCGCTCGCCTCCAAAGACATTTTAGCAGCTGCACTGAACATCACCGGAAAACAACACGTTGCGTTACGTAAAGTCGGAAAACTTGACTTTTTCCGTGTGTAATCCTCTCATTTTTTCCGAGTCAAACTGCCCACTCCGGGTTCACGCTCTCTCGCTTGCTAGTACTAGTAGTAGTAGTAAAAACATGGGGCAACAAAAGAGACGCTAGCTATGCTACAACTGGAGATATTCGTCCACAACACTGCGGATCCTCCACGTAACGAGCCGGCGACACGGTGAAGGACACTGTGGACCATCGCTCCCACGAAACCCGATAAAACGCTGTCTGCTGTCTGAGCAGATGTTACTGTTTTCACATCACTGTTGGAGATTGAGTCGTCTAGCAACCAGGCAGTTGTTAATGAGCTGCGTTAAACCAGCTAAACACAGTCAGAGCGGTACCGGAAACCGCATGATGGTGCCTTCAAAATGAAATCACAGACACGCTAAAACTATCGCCACCTTGTTTCAAATGATGAATAGTTTTTTATTTCATATGGTGTGTTTCGTTTCTATGTTGTGTAATAGGGACACTCGTGATAACATTTACGGAAATATGTCAGCCTAGTTGTTGTTTTCTTTTACTTTGAAAATCCGAACCGGTTGTACGCTTGCAGCTCTGTTGAGCTTGACGGAGCTCATAATTAAACTGCAATCCAGGGTTGGACCTTAACACTTTTTCTACCTCTCCTTCCATCTGGCTCATTTCCTAACGTTGCCCATTGGTGGAGAGGTGCTTAAAGGAGGGGATTGAACCATTTCCTCCAATAGCACGAGACAAGACGAGGGGGGGTAAAGGGGAAGTCAAAGGAGACTTTTGAGAGGTGGGAGACAGTATTGTTCCCGGTTCAGTGTTCATTAACCTCTGATCACAGCAAATTAACATGGGACTTATGTGTTTGAATGATTTCAATAACGGATGTAACATTATACGACATATATATGTATAGGTACTTGTACATGTTCAGAGTTAAGGGTGAATATAAAACTTTGTAAACCTCTACCATTCTCACATTTACACTACTGCTCACCCCTGCTTTTTGCATCGTTCCTCACACTGTCCTCTTCCCCGCAGACTCAGAGAGAAGACGGCGACCTCTTGTTACTGTATCATATTCTTGCGGACTGTGTTTATACAGGTGGTGGACCCCCATGTCCACACAGCCAGAGCAAATAAACCCAAATTGCAGATCAGTTTTCTTACAACAGAGTGAAACTGGTTCAATAAAAGGGTTGTTGTGAGCCCAGAAAAGCTGAGACTACCCCCAGCTGTAAGTTAACAAACCAGCACGCCATACGCTGTAACTTTAGTCTTTTCATTTACTAGAAATGTAAATCAAAACATAGGCCGTGTCTCTGCAGAACCTCAGCATTACTGCTCTTGGGCTTTAGAACAAAACATCACCTATTTTGACCATGAGATAACAAACATGACATCCAGCACATAGCACAGCATGCTACAAAACCAACATATTATCATGCACATCATAGTTGTTGTACAAAGGTCAACAAAAGTCAACAAGTGGAAAACAGTCACCTCGTCAGTGGTGACAGCAAGAAAACAACAGTCCAGTCAAGCACCTGCGTCTCCTGTCACCGCAAAATCAGCACATAATAATATGGAAGTTGTATTGTAGACGTGGTCTGTACTTCTATGTGTATAAAAAAAAAAAAAACAAGCATCAAACAGTCTTAGTCACCACAGACAATCTTCTCCGCCCAATGTTTCACACTTCTTTTCATGCATCTATTTGTTATTGTTCTTGTCTGAAGTGACATTTTCTTGTGTGTGAGAGTCTGCAGTGATTTGCAACATCTCCATGTCCCTGCTGTTGTTCTCTGAGTGTCCAGATGGGGGCGATGTGGTCTGAACTGAGCTGTATCCAACTTGTTTTTTCCCCCCAATTACTTATGACCTTAGGACTCAGACCTGGTCCACAGCCCAGACCATTAACATGATTCCTCCACACTTTAACATGACCCTGAGCGTTCAACACACCACATCATATGCAAATAGACAAAACAAAACAAATTCAGTCAACATCTTGTTATAAAACACATTTTACTTTTCTGTTGCTATTTCAATTTGCAGTGCCTCCTGCCCAGTCATTTCACCAGAGGATTACAGGCTACAACCAGAGATTTTGTATCCTGCAGATATTTTGTCTCTACATTAATCAATAAATCAAATACAAACTATTTACAGCAAGTTCATTGTTGGTGAAATCAGTTTGTGAACTGAGCAGTCACAAAAATTGCAATAACACTCCTACATTTCACAACAGCAGCAACATTATGTTTCAAAGAAATTGTGACAGCAAAAAAATAAAACAAACAATGTTTATTAAGAGAAGCAGGAGACTGAACAAAAGCCCACTTTACGCTGCGTTGGCCATTTCAGGCTTCAGTGCAATCTAATCCAGCAATCACTTTACCAATAAAATATCAGAATTAATGAAAAACATCCACCCACATCTACCAGGGACCAAAACAGTTTGGTAAAACTGCCCATTGCATTTGGATAACAGACAAAAACAGATATTCAGTGCATCTCAAAATTTGTGAGCTCTCACCAGAGAGTGACTTTAACCATTAATTAATGATCACACTGTTCAGTTTCTATTTGATTGACACGGTAGCATGTACATCACAACACACAGGGGCATGCACACATACACAGAGACACACACACCTCACAGGTTTTGCAGCAACTTGCATAAAAACCAAATGACACAACAGTAACTGTGAGCTACACAGTGAAGATTTGTCACCATGGAAAATAAGGAGAAAGACTATGTGTCAAGTTTCATACCAACAATACCATCAGTGTAAGTGCAGTTAATTTCAAAGGTCATCTGAGGATAACTTCCTGTGTAGAGACTGTGTAAAAGCCCGCTCAACATCAGACAGCAGACAGCAGCATCGCTAACATCATCAGACGGACAGTTAAACACTGCCACGGGGGAAGAAACAAACAAAATAGCTCAAAAGTCTCAGCTGGACTGATGTCTGGGAGGGTTTTGTATTGCCCTGCTAATATTATTGTATTAGGTGTGTGGAAAAGATAAGCACACACCCATCAACAGTGTTTCCAGTATAAATAAAAGGTGGACATGCAGGCCGGAGTCATGGCTGAGCCCAGGGGAGGAGGAGCAGGACGGAAGAGGGCTGACCAGACCAGCACATGGAAACACAAAGAAGAACGAGGTCAGGAAACCAATGAAGCTGGAAACACAAAACCTCACTTTTCATCTGCCGTCCTCCATGTCTGTGTTCCTGACGCACTTTTTCTGTTACCTGCACACACTGCTGCACAGCTGCATCCAAAACTTTCAGATCATATCGTGTGTGTGTGTGTGTGTGAGGGGGGGGTGGGGAGAGAACGTTATAACAGACATAACCTCTCACCCCACACATATACGTTACCATGACAAGATGTCACCAGGGGCAATTAAAGGCAGAGAGAGGAGAAAGAAAGAGACAAGAGGCCCACTGCTATGTTTGCAGCAGAGAGAGATTACAGTGCAGTTAGGAGGAGCATTTACATCTCTTCTGATTCATCCATGAAGTACTTCAGTACGAGTTTAGGCACAGAGAGGTCCCTCATGGACCGAGGCGTTTTTATGTTGAAAGAGGAAAGGACCTTCCCCAAACTGTTCATACAAACTCTGGAGCAGACTATTGTCCAAAATATGACTGTGTATGATACAGCATTAAGATTTCCTTAGTGTATAACTAAAGGGTTTAACCCAAATCATATGAACGGCCCCGGACTGCACACAAAGTAGAGGAAAGTATGACCAGGCATAATCTACCTTTGGCCACAAAGACAC
>OMNW01031952.1:0-12344 GCA_900303245.1 Selene dorsalis
GCCACCAAGTGCTAATTGGACGCTTTGTCAAATGAGAAAAATAAAAAAATATGAGAGTCATTATTCATCATTAATAAAGCATTTTCCACTGTTTATTATTATTGCATATTGAGTAGCTAGCTGAGTGTTTGGTGCTGTTGGTTGGGCAAAACAAGTGATTTTAAGACCTCACTTCTGATTCTTTCCTTGAGCGGTGCTGTATTTTATAGACTGAACAAATAATAACAAAAGTATTTACACCCATACTTTCATCAGAAATTTTACTAAATAAATCATTAGTTACAGTAAATAATTCCCTCACAGATGCACCCTGTTCTCAATTTGTCGTTGGCACAAAAATGCACAGAGGCACATACGTGCGTATGAACATATAGATGCACCGGTGTCTTCAAGGACAACACTTGTGTGCACTCCAAATTAATATCATGGTGCATGCTCTCCTTGCCATCATGAACATATTGGGTTCTCTCTGGGTTTCTGTAAGTGTGTGTGTGTGTGCGTGGGTGCAAGACACAGCGATAGCATGGATTTCAGCAATGCTGGCTAGCAATGATAAGAAGCCTAAAGCCCCTACACATTCTCACATGGATAACCAGGGCTATAGGGTTCATATAGAAAGTGCACTTTTCATCATAGGGCATGTGGGAAGCAAAAGTAAAGGTGAAGGAGAAGAGGGATGTTTTTTTTAAATATTATTTTTCGGCCTAAAAAATAAATTAAACTCAGCTGAACCAAGAGGTTGTACCATATTTTGAAGCAGGTTAGGTTCAGGTACCTGCTTATCCCATTGTTCTGTGTAAACATGCCTCTCCAAACAGGTGTGAAGCAGGTTTTGTGTTCTCTCATACTACACGTTTGGCTACAAAATCAATTTTCCACTATGATTTTATCCTGTTATTAGTTCAGGATTAGACTTAACCTTTTGGAGAGAGTGAAAACACAAGCAAAACAATAACAGGGACTGAGAGAAGCGGTGTGAAGCTGTGCTGTTCCCCTTCTGGGTCTCTCTCTCTCTCTCTCACACACACACAGACACACACACGCACACACAGATAAACACACACTCTTGTGAGATTAGAAAACTACCTTTGCAGTGGGCGTGAGTGATGGAAGAGCCTTGCTTCAATTCATCACTGTGTGCGTTCCACGTGTCTTGACTTAGGTTTTCCTTCTATATGTGTGCATGTGTATTTGTGTGTGAGTGTGTGTGTGTGTTTTGAGGAGGAGAGGTACAGAAAATTTAAGCTAGAAGGTTAATGCTACCTCCTCGAGATTACCTGGGCTGAGGTGCTGTGATAAATATGGTGTGTTATCGATGTGACATATCAGACTTCATGTTATCCTGCTAAAGAAATACACCAGACACAGTTATTGTACAGGCAATATTGTACATGTCAGTGTGTGGGAGTTTAATATTTAATGTTGCATCGGTGTGTTGAAGGATTTACTTGTAGTTTATTTCATTTTAAATATCGTGTCACCTTTTATTTGACTGTGTTATAGCTATAAGTATTACTATTCTCATCTTTGATTGGGATTACTGCAGTAAAGCCTACTGTCATTGCTCAGTAGTCTGAAGCAGGTGGCTCAGTAACACAGGCCTCCTCACACTTTGTTTTGTTGGGAAGCTCCTACAGCACTTTATCTGCAGATGATATTACCCCGTGTTTAGTGTCTAAATGAGATACCTCATCAAGATGCTACAGCAGGCCACCTAGGCTATGACAGGACATTACGCTGCATAATGACCTGCTAGTCCTGGTGGATTATGTAATGCGGTGTCCCAAGGCAGCGCCTCAGTTGCATCTGACAATGATGAAGCAAGCTGGGCTTCAGCGTCTTGCTTAAGGGCATGTGGTTATTGTCCAGAGCCAGACTGTTATCTATTAATAATGGAACAATCTCCCAAACCATTAGGCCATCACGCCATTTACAAAAACTTGTGGCAAAAGAAAAGAAAAGAAAGGAAACACTCACTGAAATCTCAACATTATTTTTTTTCAGCAGTGTGGAGCCGTCTAGTGTTTGGACTGAAATAGGACTCTATTTTCTATGTAGTTTTAGAACATTTGTAGTTTTTCTTTATAAACTGCTCAATGCTAACATGCTGCTCTGTCTCAGTTCAGCTGTTCAGTCCCGTTCAGACCCGTAGCTCCCACTTTCTCCTCAGTACTTACCAAGCAGCTGGGACACTAGGTGACTATTCCTGCTATTCACAACACTTATGCCCATGGGTGTTAGCATTATTATTTTCATTATAACAATCAACAGTATCTGGTCCTTGTGCCAAAATGTGCCAAGTGGAGGAATGCTCACTTTTCCTATGCCGTCTTGCGATGAAAATGTGCACAAAAGTACAAAAACAAGCGTTAACAGAGCATTTCAGCTCCACTGATTGACAACAGCTCCAAATGTTTCTGGTTTACCGCTGGATCGACCTCAAAAGATGACAGATTCACAAACACCGTCTTGCGCAAGGTGGATGCATCAAGGAAGCTGATCTGCATTGCAAATTATCCTCACTGAATGACACAAAGACTCCCCAATGGATTGTAGCCAATGTATCTCATATAGAAATTCTTTTGAGAAAACAAAATAAAGTGAATAAGTGAGTGTTTGTTTTTTTTATAAATATATATATAGGCTATATGTGCATATTTTCATCCTGTGGGTGTGTGTGTGTGTGTGCCACCATCACTATTCTTTAAACCACAGCGGACTTTCAATATCTCAGAGCTATAGTCAGGATTTTGTCAGCGTGATGGACAAGAAAGCTTTGGGAATTTGAATTTGAAAAGAGTGAGGAGAGGCTATTGTCCCTAGACAATACAGTGTGAGGGTTTGGGAAGCCAGTAGTTTTCTGTATGTATCCATACAGCTGTCCTTCCACAAAGTCATGGGCAATAAATATCCTCCACAAATACACGTAACCACACACATACATGCACACTTCCTACTTGCACCTCTTTGTTCTCTTTTGTTGCTTCTCCTCTACAAGGACAAACACCTCTTTCAGAGGTTTTGTGATGTTTTTTTTTTTTGTTTTGTTTTGTCTTTTTTGCTTTTTTTTTTTTAGTTCAGCGAATGTGGCTTTCTTTCTGTGCTACACAGGTATTGGCTTATGGCGCTGCCATATATGTTGACGTTCTCTTTTCAAAAAGTTTTTCTAAAGGAATACAAACTGACAGAGACACAAGCGCCAAGTGACAGGACAAGACAAACCTTTGTTATATCAAACGGCAAAAGTAGAAAAAAAGAAAAATCCTTTCCAGACATCAGAAAAGCACTCAAAATATTCAAAGCTATAATCCACTACAGGTAATAATGCAAAGAGATTAATGTTTTACATTTATTTTATTATTTCTTTAAATCAACTGCTGTGAGGGCCCCACAATAAAAGAGGTTAGGGCAATGTCTTTCTTCTAAATATTGCTTTTTTAATATGTCCAATGACTTTCCTGAAGCTCTCTGTCAGACACACGGTTATCGGCCCCGTTTTTAATTTTCCCTACAGAATACGCTCAGGCAGAGTGTCATCAGTTTTATTTTTGACTTATTGTTTGGATTAAATGCAAACATTTAAATTCTATACACTCCACAGCCCCATAATAGGTACATCTAAAATGTGGTTTTACTGTTATTATTAAATCTTATGCACCACTTCCTCTCACTCTACTGTTGGTGTTAGGCTTCCATTGTTTTGTCTTCTTTTCTAGATTCTGTCTTGGCGTTCGCTGTTGTGTTTTCATTCCGCTCTGTTTTTGCTTCATTGCTCTCGGAAAGTTTTTTTTTTCTCGTTTCTTCGTGCACTTGATTTGAACGGAATGACTTCAGTTGAGAGGAATGACAATAAAGGTTAGCTGAATTAGGTTAAACTTAAGTTCAGTGTGATAAATGGCAAACTTTTCCCCCTGCCACTCTTCTACTTTCTCCCCACTATATGTCGCAGTGGAGGCTTTTCCTCTTCACAATAGCTCAAATTAAATGTGTATATTTAGAAGTGTTGCGCCACTGAGGGGTCTGAGACCCCTTTTAAGTCTCTGGTGAGTCACTACCAATGTCTTGGAACAAAGTTTTATTGCGGAGCAACATTAGCCAAAACTCAGCTCATACTGGCTGGAATTACATTAACTTCCTGGCAACATTAACTTATTGAACAGTCTATCAGGAGGAATTGGGGGAACTATTGGGGGCTCAGTGATTTTAATGGCACAAGAAAACACAACTTGAGATTTAATGGGTTGGAATCAACAAAATAGCTCTGGGAACACAAAATCCATCTTGCAAATGGTCACTCAAATCAATAGAGGGGACACTGTGTTCATCTACAAATGAAAAGCCTTTTTTAATGACTGAAATAAATTGATTTAACCTCCTGATTTCTTTCTTTTAAGCGCAGGTGGTCTGTTTTGTTTCCACTGCTGTCTCTGCTCTTACACACCAGGAGTGCAGAATATTTTTTATTCCATCTAAAAAAGAAACGCTTTCTAATCTGAAAGCATTTTCATCTATTTTACTGTCTTTGTGACACGGGGGAGAGAAGTGAAAGATGAATAAAGAACACAGCGCTACTTCTGCTTCAACATAGCAAGAGAAAGAACCAAGCTGTATTTTTTAGGTATTTACAAAAATATAGATGATTCTCACTCTCCTCTCATGATATTTAAAACACTGACAGAGCAACTGACCTAACACTGAATTAAATATAAATAAACCATCCAACAACATAGACTATCACTATGTGTGTACAGGAGTGAGCAAAAACGCTGAGGTGTGTGTTCGCATGGTGCAGTAATCGGAAATACACTGAAACGCCTTGAGAGCCAATCACAGGATGTTAGGACTACCGCTTCCCTCCAAAGTAAGGTTAATAACTTGAAATTTATAATTCCTAATCCCCCCAAATATTTACCTCCGCTTTAGTTACTATGTGCGTTTCCCTCTGCTACGATTATGCTCAAACACGGATGCAAACGAGCGCACGCCCACACGCTTGTTTAGCTGCACAACGGGGGTAGTGGAAAGTTAATCAGGGTATTACAGCAAGCACGTGTACAAAAAAGTCACCGAACCACACACACATATGTGCACACAAAGGGAAGAACATGCACGCACACACACACACACACAAAAATAATAATTGGTGGTTAAAAAAATTACTGACAGGATTACAAGGATTTAGCCTCAACAGCTACTTATGATAAGAAGAGAAAGAGATAGTCCTACATACATACTGCACACACACATCATCTCCATTCTTAGAATAACATTCATTACAATTAGCGTATAAGGGAAGCACTCGTGTGTGTTAAAGGAGCTACATAAAGAGCTTTTTTTTTTTTTTTCTTTTGCAGGTGTGTGTTTGTTCGTGACTCAGAATAAAGCACTCAGTAATGTAATTTATTGCTACAGCTCCAAAACGCTAAATGCTGTCTGACCCTACAGCCATTGCAGCACTCTGTTCACCATTTATTTGTCATTAAACACTGGCTGCCTGTGACCTGCTGTAAGCCTCATTAGAATACACTTCCATAAATGACTCACATTAGGCGACATGCACACGCACACGGACGCACACGTACACACATACGGACTCTAGCACTTTCGTATTATTTGGGTCTTTTAATGAATTGTGCGAGCCAGAATGAGAGTGTGTGCACTGACGGATACAGATTCACCTGTTTGTCCTCTTTGTCCTGCCTCCACTTTTCATCTTGAGAGTGTGTGTTTGAAAGAGAGAAGTGCTGGCAGAGAGAGAGAGACAGAGAGCAAGAAAACAACAGAAAAGATGAACCGTGGCAACTTTGACTTCCAGTCGTTGAATGTGAGACATCAAGGACGTCGTTGTTTTTAGTCCGCCGTGTGTTGTCAGCGAAAGGTGGAGAGGTAGGACGACAGAGAGATGATGGAGACGCAGGCAGGAGCACGGAGAGACAAAGCGAGGCAGAACGACAGCTCATTGTCCGATTGTTTCCACGTGCACACCTCGGATATCCTTTTCAAATTCAGAAGGCCATATCAGAGGGATTCAGATCAAATGAAAGTGGGAGGACTTGCGGGGGGTCTCAGTTCTGCGTCCCCCGCGCCTTTGATGGGTTGATGTGTAATACGACGGTTGGAATTCTGCTCAGCAACACTGGGGGAGGCGAGTTTTAAAGTCTAATTAATACTTTAACAATCAAAGAGAGATTGTGAGAGTGTGCGACAATGATTTTGTACAATTTCAGCAGAGGCTGTGGCTTTTCTAAAACAGTTCTGGGACTAAGACAACATATTGGTTTCTCAGAGATGGCCATTATTCTCCCGATGAGCGTGACAGCGTGATTTATACACAGTGTTCAATAAACTAATATTTGTGTAGTTGAGGGAGACTATCTGCCTGTGATTTTGATAAAGAGCTGCAGATAGATCTTTACCAATCTGGTGCCAACTGACTTTACTTCAACTTATAAAGAAGAGAAAGCAAAAAACCTGCTAATTTGACCTTAAAGCGTTGGACATGTCATCGATATCAGCGGCTTTTTTCCTTTTTCTTTTTTTTTTACTTCTATCACACTGTCAGCCTTTTCCTGCAATGAATTCGATGCAGTAAAAAGATCCACCTGAACCGACAGTGTCACCAGTAAACACATTATCTTATTCATCCCTGCAGTCTCGGGCATTAAATCTGTATTACCTGTCAACACACCAGAGTCAGGAAGAAGAAGACATGGTAATAAGACAAAGTCCATAGGTACCACTTTGTGTAAAGGCCCTAGGAGTTACAGATCAAAGTGTGTTTTCATCATTCATCCTTCACATTTATTTGAAGGTTTTGTGAGTGACATAGGGCTGAAATGTTAATGTGAAGGTAGAGGCTGCTTTTTTTTTTAACTCCTTCATACTTTTGGGAAGGAGCCATCAGAGAAAGAGAGAGAGCGAGCCTTGATCAAAGCTTTACTGGGAATCCTCTCTAAAAGATTAATGAGTTAAAGGAGCTGGACAACACACACATTCACACACTTACACAGACATCATGCAAACACACTGCTCAGACAGCGAGATTCCGAGATTCCATATCTTAGCATAAAGAACAGCGATTGGTTGGAAATGGTCCATTACCAGACCGATTTTATCAGACAGTCGGGAACCCTGCGTCTATCCAGGACCAATTACAGACCATTCACTACAACACAATAATGGATTCTACGAATATTTGTTCCCTCATATCACACGTTGGTGAGGCTTTTTCCTCTCATTCAAACGTCATGGCACATGACACACAGCGAGGAGGGGAAACGCAGGCTGGGAGACAAGAGTGGATGATTGTATTTCCATGTGTTTAGCGGGGGCATCATCATTAGGGTCGTGTTCCGGTTGCAAGTTCCGTTTGGGATCCACTTTCAAGTTGATAAAATATCCATATTCATCTAGTGGGGCTGCAAATTAACACTGAGTATTCCATGAGTACTGTAACATGATAATGATGAAGATAGAAACTCTACAATCACAAGTGGACTGAAAGATATTGCCTTTTAAAGACCGACAGAGAAGTCGTCTCATATCTGGCACCTATACAATATTTACATTGCTAAAAGATGAGCTCAAACTGAGTTGATAAAACTGAGAGATTAAAAAAGGGATCGGATCTGAAGGGCAGATATGATGCTGGATTCACAATTTAGAGCATTCTGTCAAACCACCACCCTGGTAGCCTTTACCTGCTATTAGGCCTGCACGATATCAGCCAAATGTCCAATGTGCAATGACACTGTTAAGTATTGCAATGATGATATGACTTATGTTAAATAAGCAAATATTCAGGTGTGCATATTAACCATACAGTGTATTGAAAATGACTCGATACGTGGATGCATTTCAGGCGTGGTATCTGATGGACCTCACAAAAGTCTGCCATTGTTGTTGTTGTTGTTGTTGTGGTACGTTACATGTAGTGGTGTAGCTCAGGGTGCAGGTATGAGGTGCGCCTGTAAATAAAACTTACTCATCACATTCCAGGCAACCTTTTGCGATGTGTTTATCGTGCATGTTGACAGTGAAAATAAGATTATTCTGTCAGCCCTACGTGCTATTATTCATGCTTTTCCATGTAAATGTGCACATGTCTATACTTGTGTTTTGCCCTGGAGCAGTGTGTAAGAGGCTTAGAGCGTACTTCCATGACCTTCAGAGCGCACAGGGCTTTCCACCAAGGCACAGACTAGCCAGCCATATTAAATAAGTAGCCAGTATCCATTCTTATCATATTGTTATTATTACAACAACATATTGCATCTTCTTTTATTTATTAGTGTAACTAATAAATAAAGTGTTTTGAGTTAGGCCTTCTTTTGGCGTCTTTTTTTAATATGCACTGAATAAACTGCTGAAATTTTGCAGCAGGTAGCGTGAGTAAGTGAAGATGTACCATTTTTATGTTGAGAAAAGAAGCATCTGGTGAGCTCTGCTTCTGTCGCCTCCGAGGACCCCGACACTACACACTGACTCCACTGAGCGTGCACACACACACACACACACAAACCGCATGTCGGGGCCGCGGATGAGTTTCTTTCACTTGTGAACAATGAAGTCGGAGGTGATCAGAGTAATTTGTGGTTATTATCAGTACAAGCAAAGCAAATCACAACTTTAATGAGTGCGATTCAGTTTGACATTATTGTCAAACATTACATTTTTTTTTAAAAATAGCTCATAGGCTATAAAAACAATAGTCATTAAAGTAGCCGGCTGGACTAATTGTGTAGTCAGCTATATGTGGAAAGCCCTGACGCATAGATTTGTCATTGAATGTTGAGAAGACTGAGGCCAGTCTGTGGCCTGTGGTGGAAAACAGGGTATTGCCCCTGGCATGTTAGGAGTTAGTAACTGCCATGACTGACAGAGTTCAAGGATCCCAAGGACTTGTTCATAGGTGAGGGTAAAGTGGAGCGTGAGATTGACAGGGGGGTTGGTGCGACACTCGCACTTATACAGGTGTCGCACCAGACCGTTTTGGTAGAGAGAGCTGAGCTGCAAGGCAACGTTTTCGATTTACCAGTCGAGCCATGTTTAGACCCTCACCTATGGTTGCGAGCTTTGGATGGTGACCTTAAGGAAGAGGAATCAAATACAAACGCTTGAAATGAGTTTCCTTGTTGCCCTTGTTCACCCCTTAGAGACCCGCTAAGGAGTTCAGACATCTGGTCACTGCTCTTTCGTGTTGAAATGAGACAGATGAACTGATTGAGCATCTGATCAGGATGCCTCATGGGTGCCTTCCATTGGAGGTTTTCTGGAGACATCTTCTGGTAAGAGCACCCGGAACATGCTAAAGAGGTTATATATCTCATTTGGCTCAGGAATGTCTCGGGATCCCTCAGGAGGAGCTGGAAAACGCTGCTGGCAAACAGGATATCTGGACTAAGTTGCTTGACCTGCTGCCTCTTGCAGCCCATCCTCATATAGTACAGTGAGAAAAAAGGGTGGATAGATGTGTTATATAACTGCATGAGTGGTTGCCAACACAACAAAGAGTGAACAGTGTTAATGTTTATGACACACAGCAGGAACTTGAACTCTGTACACAACATAGCTTTGTATGTTTATGTATATGACAAGCCACATAACATTTCATACAACTAGAGACCCAGGTGTTGGCTCACGTGTCAGTGTGTATAGATACAAACTCACCTACTGTGATGTTAGCAACACTTTCCCTTTTCTCTACCTGTCAGGATTTGTTTTCTTTCATCTAAGAATGTTTTTGATATCTTCTCTATCATCTTCTCCACTTTCTGTGGTTTTTATTACAACGTCTCCTCTCCCCGCCCCCTCCCTTGTGTACGGCTGGTGGTGTATTGTATTAACACTCAGGGATATACATTTTCATCCTTTCCATCGCCTCCTCAAAATACCTTCTACCACTCTCCTTTGAAACATCTAGTACCACAATCTAGCCAGCCAATCACAAGGCAACAACAAGACCTCCATATCAGTGTCAATCAACCTCTCTATCTGCTGCTGTATCTTCTCGGATCTTCTGCATAAAGACAGGCGGTGTGTTGGCCAGCTAGTCTGCCTGCTTATAGGGAGGCAACGCTGTTATTTTGATTGTCAGCCAAATCATTGTCTTATCTGTTTTCTAGCTTTAAGAGAACCAGAGAGAGCTGTACAGTAATGATGTTAATAACTATAAGCTACACACACACTTTGGTTCTTAAATATGCAGAATATTAAATTAGGCGTAGTCAAGGCTGTGTGCCATATGAGAGGTTTCTCAGTTTCTCAGAGTCCTGTACAAAGACATGACACTAAATCAGGGTATTCGCTCAAGGCTCATTCACATTTGTTTTTGAACACGTATTTTCTTAAATGGGATTTTTTTGCTTTCACTTTAAAGGTGTTATTATTTTCACGGGCGGAGGGGTGGGGGTGGGGGTCGGCTTTTGCTTCTTGCTTTTGGCATCACGGCAGACATGTTTTCTTTATTTTCTGCATTTCAAAGCCATGATTCAATGGGATTAGTGTTACCTTACTTTGCCTCCCTGCCAGTCAGACTGTAATCCATCTGCCAATCCAGTCAGTCAATCAATTGGTTGAGCTCCATCTTGAATTTAATACAAAGACTGTGCCAAACAGGAAACACTGATTACACTGAGTGCTACTCAGGATAATGAGCACAAACAAGGTTCCCTGCCGGCACATGCGTGGCTTACACATATAGAAAAACAGACGCACTCCACACAGACATTAATTTATATGCTTATTTGCTTATTTACAGCTGCTGCCTGTTTCCTCCAATGACACACCAGAGCTTGGTTGAGACCTATGAATAATGGATCACATTTAGTTGCCTAGATTTTTCTTTTTGTGCTTCTAAAAGCGCACAGACACTCAAATGACAAACAGCAGCTAATATTTCAGGTCCTTTCATCATAAGAGCTTTTAGTTCTGCCGACATGCACTGAATTATGTCTGTGAAGTTAATAGTCCAGTCTCTGTCATTGTGTTGTCGTCAAAACCCATTGATTTTTGTCTTTTCCTGTGTGGATTTTTCTTGCTAGTTAGGGCTGTGTAAGATTTTTTTTAAATGGTTTGCATCTCTTTTGTGCTCTTATATATTTCATTAGAAATTTCTTAACTTCTTAGAAACTTCTTAACTCGCCACGAGCTGTCTCCTGAGGTGGAAAGTAACACCAATGTTAACTCCTGTTTCAGTCACATCTTTTCTTCAACAGAACTTCAGTTAAACCGCTAGCCCCTGTCTCCTTACTTTCCAATATTACTTTCACTGTGGCATTGACCTGAAGATGAAGAGCTGCTCAGAGGAGCATTCTAACCTCTACAACGGCTGATGCTCTTATCAAGCTGCCACCACCACCTGCTTCTGGCAAGAAACCACGTTCAGTGGCAGGGAAGACTTTAAATTAAGCACTTGCATGACAAAGCAACTTAATTACACTCAGTAGAGTACCTGCAATTACAGCAGCTTCTCCCCTGATTATATATATGTATATATATATACATATATATTTATAAATTATTTTATTATTATATTTATTATATGCATTTACTGTTGCTTATATATAAGCAACAGTAAATTCCCTTATCTGACATGTGTAGACTGGGTTTAATGAATGAAAAGATAAATAATAACCCGTTTTCCATCTGACATGTCACTTTTTGAGTCCTAGCTATTAAAACTAATTACATCCGCCCATGAGCAAGTGCACATGCACATGAATTAGATTACACATGGCTGCAGGCACAATGAGGGGGGGTTTAAAAAATCACAAGGATTAATTTAATTTGAACATTTAACATGATCCATTCATGAGGGTGTGGAGTAGCAAAGCGCACGCCCAGGCATGTTGGAAAGTCATGGAGGCACGTGTCAAATCCTCAAGAAATAAATACAGCATTGACAGCTGTAATACCATAGAATTAGTGTGAGAGTTAACCGCTTACTCTTCTGCTGCCTCTCATTGGTTGTGTTTCCTGATGTCTTCCTCTGCTGCGCTCTCTCTTTCTCTCCTCTGTCCATTGTAATTAGATCAAATCAACGTGAGGTAAAGACGCTCAGCAGAGGGCAGAGAGGAAACACACCAAAACATTTAGTGACGGCGGTGTAGCGTCAGCGGGCTGATGATGTCATGGCCAATAAATCTACTGTCGACCATTTGTGTGATGGATTGAGAGACGGGAGAGGAGGAGGCGCAGATAGAAAAGGAGAGAGAGGGAGAAAGACAATCCCGAGAGAGAGGGTAATATGTCGAACTCAGAGAGATGAGGAGAGGAAAAAGAAAAGGATGGCAAAAATGAAGAGGGAATGGGAGCACAAGTGTGGATGAGTGTGCACAATGAAG
>OMNW01031955.1:0-15511 GCA_900303245.1 Selene dorsalis
GGCTGTGTTTTACTGTGTTTTATGGTGAAATCATGACCAGTATGAGAGCGGTTCACTACATGTTTATTGAATTTAATTCCTTTTCAGCTGCAATATACGAAGCAGCTTGTACTGTCCTGTTTTTTTCAAAGCCATTAACCACTCTCAGACTCACTTGGACTCTCACTTTTCAGCAGGTCCTGCCATTAGCTTCACAAATCGCTCTTCACTCGCACCATGACTCAGAGTTGCATGTTACTGTGCACGAATCGTAATACTGCAGTTTAATAGTTGGAGAGCATCGGGCCGCGCTTCACACCGGGACTCTCCAAACTCACCAAAGCTCACTTTTGACTGTGTACTAATGGGTGACTTTCCAGAAGAATGTATTGTTCCACGTGGGCGTAAATGGTCTGATGTGCTCACGCTGATGCACAAAGCTCCTACGAAGACCCACATGTGCTCCACTGCACTGCGTTGCGCTGCTCTGTACTCTCTGCACTGTACTCATGCACATGGATAAGATGTTTGTCTGTTTCTCTCCCAGCTCACTTTGATTGCAGCTCTTCGCTGAACAATATAGCTGCTTCAAGTTTGACTGGGAGGATTTTGTTGGAAAATTCGTTGCACTTCTTTGCACAATGTTAAGAAGCAGTGGTTACCAGCATGTGGGTTGGGACCCCAGAAGGGGTTACCGCAAGGTGATGCAGGGAGACAGAAAATATTTTTATTGATATATATATTATTTCTGTTTTTATTATTTCTCAGGATTATGTTAAGTTTCTTTTGATGTAACTACAGTTTCTCATCCACACTACCAGATTCAACACTAATTATTTTAGTAAGTTGAAGAAAGATGCATTTTTTACATTTGTCCACTCTCATATTAACTAGCTTTAAGGTAACTTAAACTATTAGTGATTGATTACATTTGATTGATAATGTGTGTAGTATAAAACACTATCAAATAGTGACATTTGTCCATCACAGTTTCTTGGGGTCTAATGTGCTTTATTCAAATTTTTTCACGTCACATCACATATGAGAAGCTCAAAATAGCAAATGTTCAGTGCATTTCCTTGTAATTTCAGTGATGTGTTTGCAGTAAATCACACCACATTGTTGTCCAAATACTCGCTCACACTTTGCTTAGTGTTCAAGTTAGTTTGGTGTATTTGAAAAAGTGCAAGTTCTGAAACAGAAACATTGATGCATCCTGTTGCCAGTAATTGAGATTATATAAACTGGCCATATGCCCGGTTAAGCCACAACCATATCCCAGCCTGTTAGCTTCACTCAGAGATGAGGAGCAGGCAACAGAGATTTAGTGTACTCACTTCTATATAACCTCACACTACAAAAGTTTTATAAAGCCAGAAAAGGCTCTACATTTTTATTTAGATCCATGTAAACAACAACCTGTAAATAGACTTTAATACAATAAAAACTGTTGGAGCTGCCATTGAATTCATCTTTGCAACCACAGAGGTGAAGAATCACTAAAGCACCAACCCATGTCAGCATATTTAGCAGTCATTTCTTACTATTGGACCATGGATGTAACAAAAAAGGCTACAGATGTACAAAGTGTTTCCACATTAAAAAAAAAGCCAATATGTGACGTACAAGAAAAAGGTTGTCACCAGCCTTTAGGCACCTGTCATTGACCCTGGTTCAAATTAGACCAATGAGAAAACGACTCTGGCATGTAGGCGAGATCAAAGGTCAGTGACACACATGCATTCTTCATTTCCGCCAAATCTCAAAGCACCTCTGTGAGAGCCTTGTCATTTGTGAGGTGTTGACTTGAGTCTAATTGGACAGAGAGAAGTACAGAGACAGGGAGTCAGTAATAGTGGTGTTGACACCTTTAGCCTTATCCTCAGGATCAGATTAGCAAGTGGAAACACACTTGCAAGCGCACACATGCTCATGTCTTGACAGCATGTTACTATAAAACAGCTGAGAAGAGAAGAGATGCTCTACAGGTGTAAAAAAAAAAACACACCAAGACATTTATAATAGGAGGAGAAATGGACAAGGTGACACAACACAGTGTTGTCTGTAGCACGTGACAGATCAGCAGTATGTGAGATGCTGTATTATTATTGGAGCCATGACCACGACAAGTGTTCTCTGCATCTCTCATCCCTCATCTGAGTGAACCGTGTGTAAGTCAGTGCTGCTTTTCAACAGAAATCCTCCAGATCTTCAGCAGTGTTTCTTCCCAGGCTGCAGCTAGCTTTTATTTTCTATGTCCACCAACTTAAAGCTACTCTAATTAGTATTTTTCAATCAACACGGTGCAAATGATGATGTTTCAAACCTGCGGAGAATTAACAAAATGACAGTTCCCCCCAGTCCATGGAGTGCTTTGATGGCTTTCCAACTTACTGTTTTGATTTTTTTGGCCCCAACCTCTGTTGTGGTTCAGCTGCCCCCAAGTGGCCATTAAGTGAACTTCTGATACAGTAATTTTTTTTTAATTAAGTGAAAAATCAAAGATGAAAAAAATGCTGAATAGCAGTTTCACAATTCATTCAAACCAACTGTGTAAATATTCAAATAAACTCAGTTTTATCTGTGTAGAGCCAAATCATAATAGACATTATCTCAAGGCACTTTACGAGCTAAGGTCAAGACCTGATTTTATCATAGAGCGAAACCCTTCCCACAGAGAGCAGCACTTGGCAACAAGGGGAAGGAAAAACTCACTTTTAACAGGAAGAAATCTCCAGCAGAACAGGGCTCAGGAAGGGAGGGTACAGTCTGAACTGATTGGGTTCAAGTAAAAAAGAGGGGGGTAGGGAAATCGAGAGAGAGAGACCATCAACAGCAGCTGATTGTTAATTGTAATGTAAAACTGTAATAATGAATACATTAATATACAGCAAAAAAATTAATCTTAATTATAATAGTTGTAGCGGCAGATCTGGATCCTGCTGCTCCAAAACAAGGATCCAAGATGCAAGATTACAGCAGCTAACTGTTCGACTGAGAAAATTATTTGATTATCAGAATTGGCTTTAATCAGTAGATTAATTGACTAATTTCATCAGATTGTCCAGCTCTGCAGAACACTGCCTGTCAGTGTTACCCGAGGGTGGTCTGGTAATGAGCCGCCATTAGCACCTAATCAGACCATTATCCCGGCTGCAGCCTCCCTCTGCCATGCTCCATTTGTTCTTCACTTCCAGTGTAGGTAGACAGGAATGATTGAAGTTGCTTATCTGTGTGTATGTGTCCATGTATTCAGTGGGTACAGGTCTGTGAGTCTCCATTGGAAACATGTGGGAGTGACCCTGCGCTTCACTTTCAGAGGGAGGTATTACTTGTGACATGTGACCTTTCTTAGACTGAGCTGTTTGCAGGCCCATCCCGAAGCCAGCCGAGTCCTGCAGCTGTATGTCTGCTTTGATGATGTAAGACTCGAGGCCCTGCTCCACCATGAGAGCTCATGATGTATGATTTGTTATCATTACAGGCCTGATTGAATGAAATAATTATTTATAATAACATTTTGAGGATTATTCATGCAGCATTAGTAGTGTGTTTTTCAATAGTTTTATCATGTTGTCAACGCAGGTCCTCTTCCATTTACATGATGAGGTTGTTAAAGTAACCAGGAAAAAGGAAATGCATTTGTTTTAGTGAGAGCTCTTAGCAGCTGTCCTGGCAGAAATGTTTGTACATGAAGTGAGGGAGTGACTACATGAGTGCATGCACCACATGCTTTTCATGTCTTAACCTTAACACCAGAGTTCAGTTGTGTTTCCTTTGGCCTAACAGAGATGACAGTAAAGCAGAATGAGGTGAAATGCTTTTACTTAGCTGGATCTGTCTCCAGAGCCTGAAAAGCAAAAGAGTACAGTGTTTAGGCAGGAAAACGGGGGCAGAAATCCTTAAGAAACAGGAAAAAAAAACAAAAGAAGTCAGTGAACTGATGAAGGGGAAAAAGTGACACAATACAGTATATGTGTGTTTATACCAGTGGCAATATTCACAAAGCATTGGCTCATCACACTGCAGGGAACAGAGACAGTTAGCAACACTGGGCCAAAGCACAGTAGTTGTAGACACTCTGCTCTTTGTTTTTCAACTGGCGTTACCTAATACATTTGCTCCGCTACCTGCCATTTGCTACATGTGTTACTGTGTCTTTTTTGTTTTTTTGCTCCAACTCTTAAATACAAGAATTTTGTGAAAATTTGTGAAAAGAAAGAAAACAGTTGGTAAATAAGAGATAAGAGGACAAAGAAAAACATTGAATTATGCAGCTTTCATAAGAGCCTGCTGTGGGATGGAGGCTGCTTTGTAGATTTAGATTTTTTTTTTTTTGAATGTAATAGTGATTGTTGGCCAGTCCACCACTTTCAGACATTCAGGTCCAACAAGTATTAGAGGGATTGATGGCAATTTTGCTCAGATTTAAATGGATCCCCTGAAATGCGCAAGATAAAAAGTCCTGTGTGAATGGGTGAATGTGTGAAAAGTGCTACATAAATGCCAGTTTTTTTACTATTTTGTCTTCAGTGCCAATAGCAGGTTGACATTTCTGGGTGTGAGTGAAATATCTCATCAACTAGCTGCTGGATTATTGCTGTGAGTTTTAATACAGACTTTCATATCCCTCTCAGGATGAATTATAATAACTTTAGTGATGCCTCCCAGCAGCCTTGGCTCCACTTTTTGTCTAATAGTAATTGGCAAATAATAGTATGATAAATGCAAAATTCCAGCATGTTAGCATTGCCAATGAGAGCATGTTGGCAAGCTGATGTTAACTTTTAGATCAAAGTGCAGCTGTATTTTAACATTATGGCTTCAGCCTGTTATTAAATGTTATTAAATGTTTCTGTTTCTTTCTTGTGTTTTATTTGACTCATCATTGGCTCATTTTCCTATGTGGTCATCAATCTATTAACACAGCCTCTTTTGCACCTGCAAGAAAATGTGATCTGCATATGGATGTGTTAATCAGATAGTGACAAATACAACGTCGTTATCTCAACGTGTCCGTCGGTTTTGTTTTTGGTTTATGGTTTTCTTGGCAGCAATCTGTGATCAGATCTCTTTTTTTTCACAGGCACTATGCAAAGCTGGCGAGTAGGAGGGCAGGCGACAGTTCTGTTTTCAGTAAAACCCAACATGACAGGTAGAGGGTCAGCACAAGTGATATTACCCCGTAGCCTGAACTTATTTTCTGACTTTTACCTACCAAAGACACGTACTCCTACATGACTGTCGAAAACAGGTGACAAGCTCCTGGCAGGTCGGTGCAGAGCGGTACTGACATTCCTACCTGCAGCTGTGTTCATTTTTACCAGAGCACATACCCAACTGACCCTGTTTATGCAGTTATCCTGCATTTTGGGAGCTGCCAAAGAAGGTGCTCTGCATACTGGACTGCTCTGGATGTTAACACTGTCTTTCTTTTTCTCAGGTGAAATCCCTTACCCTGTTTGTGACCCATTACCCTCCGCTGTGTGAGCTGGAGCGGGCATATCCTGAGCATGTGTCTAACTACCATATGGCTTTCCTACTCAATGAACCTGACATCATTTCAGACACTGATGGTATGTGTGTGTATTTTCATGAGCATATGAAAAAGTTTTATGGTGGTAAAAATGATGGATTTGCTCGAACAATGTTACTTAGGCAGTTTCTGGATTATTATCACTTGTTGGATTGTTGATAATTGAATTTGTGTGAAATGTATGTGTGCATGCTGACAGATGGAGAAGTTCAGCCAGAGTTCGTCACCTTTCTCTACCAGCTAACTGAAGGAGCTGCAGGGCGGAGCTACGGCCTGAACGTTGCCCGATTGGCTGACATCCCAGATCCTATACTACACACTGCCGCTCGCAAAGCCCAAGAGCTGGAGAACACGATTAATGCCAGGAGGTACGGGTGAACACACATCCTCACTCTAACTGTTTTGTAATGGGTAGCGCATTTACACATCAAGATCTGTTTACTATTCACAGGGAGCACAACACAGCCTATGAAAACATTTGTATAATGTACTTTGTGGCTCTGGAGGAGCTGTTAAAAATCTGTGACAGTACTGCTCTCTCAGGACAGTTTGGGCCTAGAGACTAAAAACATTATTATAGAAAGCCTGTGGGGCAAACAGGAAGTGTTTTAAGGATGTGGACCCAGCCATTGTTTAAAGTGATGCAGGGAGCTGAATTACTGGGGGTGTTTTGCCTCAGTTATAGGATGAGACAATGAAATCCCCAAGTTCAAAGGCTTATCGGGCCACAACAAGGCACAGGGATTTTGCAGTAGTGGCCACAGGTTTTATAACCCTGCAGAGCTATCACAGTATCAACATTTTATTTATCTTCATGATGACAGAAACAAGGTTAACTGTAGAAATGCCTGTGTGTTCCTGTGTTTTGACACCCACTGTGTTACACTCAAATAAATGAATGGGTCTGAAAGCCACATAACACAAAAGCTATAACAACTTGGGGAATGTAGACTGCACCATGTAATGGGCTAAAAGTCTGGTAATGTCTGGACTTCAGCTGCATTGATTTTTAACCAGTCTTCTTAAAACCTGTAAATGTTTGACTAAGTGGCTGAAATGCCCCTGTACGAACCCACAAATCACAAAATGTCCTTTTCCTGTGTTAATGGAGAATTTCTTAAATATCATGAGACATAAATGGAGCCAGGCGGTTTCAAACTAACAGTCAAACATGTGTCATGCAATAATAAAACTCAAAGCAGCTCCACCAGCACTAAATCAAATGTTTGTTTAAGCTTTAACACTCAAGTGAACTTGATTTCATAGCTGTGCTGACACATCTGAACCAGAAAATGTACCAATATTTCTGGAAAATCAGACGAGGCACAGATTAATAAGAGCAGCTCAGAGTTTGCCATCTGATCAAGAGTGTACAGAGACACCTACAAGCAGCATAAAGCTTGTTGTGTGGCGTTAAATCCCTGAGTGCTGCTTGGAAAAGACAGAATAGTTTTTCTAATCATGTCGCTCCAAGTCTTGATTTTAAATTAATGTGCCAAATCTGGCTATTAACCGAAGGGCAATTTTAATTAGTATCAAATGTGCTAGAATTTTTTTTTTTAACAAATCTAAATTGAGAATCTTTAACAGCTTTTGTTAAATTTCATGTCATTGCATATTTTCTCCCAGGGAGCGCAAATCTTATTTTCCCTCGGCTAATTTATTTTTCCAAGTACTGAGGAGAATGCTCCGTGCGCACTAATGGAGAAAGGGAGAGAAAGTGTATGTCCTTTTCATGCTGATGGAGAAATGGTTTTTTTCCCAGGATGAACCACACACAGCCTGGCAGAGATGTTCAGGGATGCTCACGATTGAGTAAGGAGGCAGAAACGCGGCTAATTCTTAGTCTTTTGCTGTCAAAGCGTCAGAATATTGCACTTTTTCCAAACACGGTCTTCTGTCTCTGTAAATTTGTACATGGCATTTCCTCGCTCTGTAACAGACAGCCTGCTGGGAGTTGAGTGCTGCTTAGAGTCTTCCTAAGTAATCCTCACCATATGAGATATCCGTCACCGCACGCACACACACAGAGCCATATCTCTCTGTCAGTGTAATCCCCCCTATATGAAATGTTTGTCCTTTGTTGGAGTGAAGCCAAGCTGAGTACACAATAATCGTACACAGGAGAGCTGAGCAGCCGGCCGGAGGTTAAGAACTGGGATTTTATTGTGCTCTCACACGGCCCTGTGTCACACTACAATGTGTTTAGGCTAGACACATAGGGGGCTACGTGAGGATAGAGCTACGATTGTTTTATATACAGTATTTAGTTAAAGCAACATTACTCTGTCTCTGCCTCTATAGGAAGAGTAAGAAACTTCTCTCAGACTTCTGGAGCATCTTGGACAGATCATCCCTCATGGAGTGGCAGAAGTCACTTGACTCTTGACGTGGCTGCAAATACTGTTCAACACCATCAGACTGCACACACACAAAGGAGAGACGTCCAAAGCTACTAGTGAATTAGGATGCTCGTGGAAGAATATACTGCTCCCAGAAGTAAGAATTAATTTCAGAGTGGACTCAGAGCTGAGTATAAGTAGTCAGAATCATTTTCATCACCGTTTTTTCTGCTGGTTAGGTGGTTGAATAAACTAAAAAAGACAAACTTGTCACACTTGTCACTCTTACTTCACTTTTTTTAGTATTGCACTCACATTGTTGGACTCATGGTGGATGGAGAAGAAATAAGGAAAGATAAAAATCAATACCATAAATGTCATCCGTTTTTGTTTCCCACATCAACCTTGTCCACATGTGGCTTCCGGCTTCTGTTTGAAGCCACTGGCTTCGAACAGATGTGAGGAGCTGGGCTACAGAGGCCAAGTAAGCTCATGCCTTTCTAACTCCACACCCTGAGACAGTCCCATGTGGCACCAGTGTATTAGTACTCAGGCAGCTCCCCGTGGAGCCTCAGAGACCTGTAAACACACTTTAATGTGCAAAATCTATAGGGTTCACTTTCAAGTACAAGATAGGCATTTCCTCTCACCAGGCAGGGAGTGTCAAAGGAAAATGTAGTGATGTTAAATTGGTTCGGGTTGAATGTTGTATTTATTTTATGTATTTATTTAATTATTTAGTTTATTCCCCATTAATGTATTCATTAATCTGTGCTCTTTGGCCCAAATCCATTAATAATACAAATCACAACACTTGCCTCTGAGAGAAATCAGCATTACATCTCTACTAGCTCTCTCACCCACTCTCTAACACACACACACACACACAACCAACCAACACACGCTCCGCCTTTAATTCCGCCAACTCCAAGATCAGCACCCATCACCAGAGAGGGAAGTAGAGAGACCTAGTGGGAGAGAGTGGTGTGTACGAGAGAGAGAGAGAGAGTTAACCACTGTCATACCGGTTACAGCTTATCTGCTCTGCGAGTGTGTCACTGTTTGTCCACTTGAGGGTCCTCCCCTCACAACGCGACGCTCCCTCTCGTCGTTCAATTATAGTCGCGTGCTTTTTTTTTTTGAGTCGCCAGCAGTATGGATTAATTCTAGTGTTAGTGGGACTCGAGCACGTTTTACTATGAGGTCCTCAGCTGAAGCGCTTCCGTCAGCGGAGCAACTTTTCCGTGCGCCACGGCGCCGCTGAGCCGCGCGTCTCTCGGTCGGAAAGTTCTCACGCAGACCCCGGCGAGCATGGGCTCACGGTGAGAACCCCCGACTTGCCCCAATTTTCGCCCTCTCTCCCAAACCCTGGTGCGATAAAATATTTTAAAAAATTAAAAAAAAAAATGCAGAAGAGCGTCCGCTACAACGAAGGGCACGCGCTGTTCCTATCAGCGGTCGCGCGTAAAGAGGGAACCAAGCGCGGCTATCTCAGCAAGAAGACGGCGGAGAACAGCCGATGGCACGAGAAGTTCTTCGCACTCTACCAGAACATACTCTTCTACTTCGAGAACGAGCAGAGCGCGCGACCTGCCGGGATTTACCTGTTGGAAGGATGCACCTGCGAGCGCGCGCCGGCGCCCAAGATGTCCACGACGGGGAAGGAAGCGCTGGAGAAACAGGTGAGAGATTTAAAGAAAGCAGGAGGGCGTCTGTGCCCTAAACCCTGACAAGCTCCCATTATCTAATCTCATCTACCTCAACAACTTCCAGAAAAAAATCTGCTCACTGACAGTCCACTGACAACAAGGAACAGACATGGTAACACATGCACAACAAAGGGGAGCACCGTTTCTGGAGGCTAATCATGTTGTTGGTTTTCAGATTACCAAATTACAATACTGTTAAAACAATTTCCACAATAAAATATGTATGTATGTATATGTGTGTGTGTGTGTGTGTGTGTATGTATATATATATATATATATATATACATATATACATATATACATATACACACAATATCATCTCGTTCCCTCACGCTTAAACTGACATCCATACACTGAAAAGAGCAAATAGCTCATGCAGAATCAAACTAAAGTAGCTGCAGCATCTAAGCCTCTCTGCCCTACACAGTTTCAAAAAGCCCTGCAGTGTCAAGAGCTCCAAATGCATTCTCCCAGAACAGGTGACCATCCCCCAAGGATTCACATGTGCAAGTGGCTGATATAGGGGAGAGCAGTTACAGAATACTACAGCAGCAGTAGGTTATGTCTTTTCCCAATTACTAGTGACAACAATATTGATAATAATAATAATAATCATAATAACAATAATCATGATAATTGCTGATGTAACCACAAAATGTACTTGATCTGTAATCGGAGTGTGAACCCAATCATCTGTCACATTTTCATCATGAATGCAATGAAGTTATTGCCAGCAAACATGAAAACCATTTTAAGCAAACAAGGTTGAAGAATTGTTTGCACCTAAAAATTCAAATATACTGCAAGTCAAACAGTGCAAGCACAATGCAGCAACAGGTTCTTGTATTTAACCCTTTAAGTAAGAGAGTGCATTTCCTTCAAAGACATGTAGCCAGTCACGTGTATATTTTCTTTACGCTGCATTTCAGTAAATCCATAACTGTGTATTTACTTTTAATGAAGAAATATATACATTGGATGCCGCATTTTCTTTAATATTACATCAAATGGAAATATTTTCAACAGATATGTGCCTCATCAAGTTCAACATGCTGCAATATGGCATATTTAGCATATCCTCAGAAATCTGTGATTTGTACTGTACAATATAAAATAAGAGAAATATTTTGGGCAAATCTGTTAGTATCTCTATGCCCCTGGAAGTCGCCTCAGCATTGTTGCTTCAACATCTTGTTGCTAGGAAACATTTGAATTACCATTTTGCACATGCTTTTCATTCAGAAAAAAAATT
Organism: Selene dorsalis; assembly: GCA_900303245.1. NCBI lineage: Eukaryota > Metazoa > Chordata > Actinopteri > Carangiformes > Carangidae > Selene > Selene dorsalis. The sequence goes on from OMNW01031955.1 coordinate 10,819, forward strand.
GAAATGCACATGGTCACAATTCACATCAATTCGAGGGTTGTCTCAATCAAAGCATCAGTCTGTGTTGGATGAAAAAAAAATCTTATGCTTGACTTGATGAAAAATAATTACAGAGAGAGAAAAAGAGTGATTTCTTTTTCTGAACCCAGTTTTCAGCTGGCCTTGGCAGCTGTGTTCATGTGTGTGCACAGGCATCATGCCCATTTAAATGTGGGGAGATGAATACAGTGGAATGCACTGACTTTTTTTCTTAACACTTTTAGAGAATATTAAAGAGACAGTGAGTGTATGCACAATCATATGAGAGTTGAGGAGAGGTCAGATATAGCCACCAATTGCCATGTAGAAATATTCATCTCCCACCTAACCTGCTTGTCCAGTGGACGTCTGTCTCTTTAAATGAACACTATGTGTAAAGATAATTCATTCCAGATGTATGCAAATGGTGGAGAGGGTTTAAGCCAGGAGATGGTAGACTGTGGTTTTAATCAAGAACATAAAGCAGTAAGAGGACGTTTTCTTTTCTGTGATGAAGTTGTGATTCAGGATGATGAAAGGAGGATAGATATGTCTTTTTGAGGGCAAAATTACACATGGCTCCGACTGCTAATACTGGCATAGATGAAAGCACGAAACCTGTCTCTTCTGATGTTACCAAGCTGGGCAATTATGATCTTATTTTATCCTCTCTTTACACACACGCACACACACGTACACCACACGCACACCACACACGCTGTCTGTCTCACTCTCCATCCCCACCTGTCTCACACTTACACTACAGCTGTGATGTTTAATTAGGGCTATTTTTCTCTCTGCGCTCAGCTGAAACCTTGTGTGCTGCTGCTCTTTAAGTGCATCACTATATCAACACACACTCAGGGGCATAAAGCAAATTTTGGTTTATGAATGTGTGTGTGTTTTTCAGATCTTTGGTCAGGGAGACTTTCAGAGTTCAGTCTGATGCAGTGTTGTGCGTTAGGGTTTTGTTGGATGAATTGAGAGAAGGCCTTCCATATCTCCATCAGTAGCTCTTGCTCTTTACTGTTTCTGTGTGCAGTCGAGTGAGTCTGCCAGCAACCTGCAGTATCACACCCCCACAGTGAACCACAATGCAACCACACAAATAACACAGCTACTGCCTCCCGCTCACTTTATCTCTCTCTCTGTGTCTCTCTCTTGTTCTCTCTCTTTGCATTGTAGATAGACACAAACCCTTCAAATAATTTTGGAGAGGATTCACACTGGTTTGAATGGTTTCCACAGCGACTCTGGATATGTATTGCTGATGTTACTGTGTGTGTGTGTGTATAAACGGCCGGCAGATTTAGCTGTGTATAATTGTCAAACAATCCCTCCTCCCATCGTCAGGCATCCAGTTGGTTATTGATCCCCAGAAGGAGTCCTGCAGAGGCCACGGACCATTGGAGATTGCCATACAGTGTAGTAGAGTCATATGTGAAAACACAACATTTTCAAAGATAAAAGAACATGGCACAACATGAACTTATTTCTGGGAGTAAAAAGTGCATTTATTTAGAAAACATCAGTTTTTGAAACTAAAAGATTATTTCTTTTCATTTTCATAGTGCAAATTAATAGAATTTTTTTGTGTTCACATTATACAGATGCTCCAAACTAATACACTGAAAATATGCTTTTTTTTCATTTTACATGTTTTTGTGATTATAAAAAAAAGGAAAACACATGTTTCTTTTGGTGACTGCTTCTCTTACAGAAAAAAAAAAAAATCAGCTTGGCCTTTTAGTAGCTTCAGTGTTGCTGTCCAAAACTAAGTGCATCCAGATTGTTATGTATACTGCAGCAAAAAGATTCACAGTCAAACTTTGGATTTGCGTAGGAAGGCACTGCATGAGTAAAATAGTCAAAACCAGCCACATTTATTTATTGAGGTGGAACCATGTAGGATGTTTCCAGAACGTAAAGTTATATAATGTACATCAAAAAATCTAAAAAAAAATTTCACATGTTTACCTGTCCTATGTTTTGACCTCAGTGATTGTCTGACTGTTTCATTTGGTCCTGTGTCCATACTTTTTATGTGCATCTGTCAGTGTTGTGGTTGCAGCTCAAATCTGCCTTTTATCTAATTTCAAGCTACATTTTTAAGATTTTTTACTTTTTACAGCTCAATAATTTTCAAGTATGCATTTTCTACAGATGAAGCATTTTAGTCTTAGGACATATAGATATTAAGTTAGAAAAAAGCCAGGCAAATATTAGGTAGCTCTGCTCACAGCCCATTTGAGATCGCTGGCATCCACCAAACAGCTCATCACTGCTTTATTCTGTGGTTTAATCCCCTGGTCCATTGGTTATGGAGAGGATAACTCCTCTGTGGATAAATCGGCTGCAGTTGAAAACCTCCTGAATGTCTGGTTCAAAAGTTATCAGAGAAACAAACCAAGGAAACATTAGGCAGCCTCGCCTCCCAGCCCCCTTCCCGATGTCCAGGGTCTGCCAGAGTGTCGGTGAGACAGTGATATTTAATGTGAAACATCTTTTTTCCGTCTTTTTACCGGTTAGAATGACCTGGTCTGTTTGTTTTGGAGTGGAGGAGACCTCTGTGGCTAATTCAGCTTCCCTTAAGGGTTACTTAATGACTGTTACTGAGAGAACCTGAACTGAGGGAAACGTGTGGCCATAGTGGTGGAGATAACAGCCCCTATGATCCCACACTAGTTCACAGCATCAGCAAATGCCATCTTTTGTTATTGTTTTGATTGAAAGACCCTGAATGGAAGAAGTTACGTAATGAGCATTTAAGACCATCATCAAGCATGCTTTGAAAGGGACAAATTGGCAGTTAAGGGGATCGAATGTGCGACCTTGCCTCCATCCATGCGTAATGTAAATGGCTGTACTACAGTGAAATAGGAACTGTCAACTTCAAGCGGGGGAGAGACACGAGTGGTAATTCGCTCATGTCTGGTCTGGGTGCACTGGCTTTAATAAAGCAGGATTTTGTTGAGCTATCGGCACATATTCTAAGAAAAGGTGGTGTGACACTGAAGAGCTGATTTGTTGGTGCTGACTTCCTGACGTATGCATCAATGGACAAACTTGCAGTTTTGCTGCTGCTCATACTAATCGTCTGTATAAAGTACAGGTGGACCGATGGGACATTTTATCAACTTATGCATAAGTGAGGCTCGGATAGGGGCCGATGGCAGCCTCCTCCCTAATGGCTCCCCTCTCTTCCCCTCCTGACATCCTGTGTTTGATGGAGAAAAGCTGATTTTTACCAAGAAACAACGTTATTATGTTTCCAACGTTTCAATCAGGTTTTTGAGAGGAAAAGATCTCTGCCTAAAAACGCAACCCTTCATTTAGTCTGCAGAATCTCTATGAACGTGCTGTGTGTGTCCCACTTTCTGTATGTGTGTTAATGCCGCACACACAAATACACACACACACACACACACACACATTTGCATACAGAGCATTTGTTTACCAGAGTTTGACACAGTATAGATTTGTGTCAAACTTAGTTAGATGGCTAGATGACATACAAACAGCTGTCTGCTGTTGAACCAATGGGCTTTATCCAAACATAGCCAGCTTGGCCAAGTCAGTTTAACAACCAAAAATCTTCTCCTGTTTATAGTTTATGGATGAAGTTGTTTAAGTCACAAAGGTGTTAACCTGGTCTGTATAGATCTGGTGCAGTAACATGATATAGCAAATGTCAGGGTCTTATCAGTTCAAATAAAAAAAGTTGTTCATCTACAACAATGTCTTTTTTTTTCATGGGCTGTCGGCCACTTAATCAGCTATCAGCTTTTCTCTTATTCTGTCAGTCTTTAAAAATCCACAATTGGCCAACTATCTGGCATCAGGGAACCAATTCTTCCTGTAATCCTGGAGCCTGATCTGCCTTCCCCTGCAGGATGCTTTTTATTTTTCTCTGAAGGTTTCTGTGAAGTGTTACAGTCATTATGGACCTCATTAGTGTCAGACAAGAATTGAAAGTTGCCTTTAAATGTGTCTCTCATGTTTGAAATACTACACCAATGAAAGTGTGACTGACAACAATGATGGATGTTACTTTTAAGAATTTACTCCTGAGATAACAATTGTGTTCAGATGTCTGTTGTTTTTTTGTTTGTTTGTTTGTTTTTTAGCAAGTAAGTACTTGAAAACAATTTGACTGCAAATAGACAAATATTCATCAATTCAGTTTAGCTTTAAAGAAACAACAGAAATATTTTGGCCATAGGCTCATTTGCTTTCAGAAAAAACCACAAGTCATTATAGCAATTTATAAATATTTTTATTTTATTAATTTTCTACATTCAGAGTTGAAATGATTATAGACTAAAAAAGTTGCACGATCACATTATGATCAACAGTGTGAGAAAGTAGTAATTGAAAACAAAAGCGAAGTGTCTTGGTTTGTGGAAACTGGAGGAGAGAGCTCTGTATTCAGAGATGAGCTGACAGTCTACAATCTCTGACTGAGGGTCAGAGGCTGTGAGGGCAGGGTCATGTTCAACTGTGCCATAAAATGAAGAATGGTGTTATTATAGGGCCACAATTAAGATTAGTATCACTTTACCTGATTGATGTGACCACTGGTCAAAGTAAACACAACTGACCAACAGGTACATGTGTCAGAATGCTAAATGCTTAAATGCCATTTTGACTTGTAAATTGGCTTTAGTGAAGGGTC
>OMNW01031956.1:0-21046 GCA_900303245.1 Selene dorsalis
TGATGTGATTTGATAAACATTTCTCAGCTGCTCCCAATATGCTGTTATAAAATCTCACGTTATAATTTACACACATAAAAAATTTAAATTGCTTCAGGTTAAAACGTGAGGTTAATGATATAGTGAAGCAATGGGTGTTTAGTATTTTTGTTCTAACGGTCTGAGCTCCAGCTTTAATTCATGAAGTCATTAAAAAAAACTTGATTTAGTGAAAGTTACCTCCTAGTTTTTCTAGATGCATGAATAAGTGAGTTTTGGGTTTAGTGTGTCTGTGTGTGTATCTTGTTCCCCCTTGGACATAGATTAAGCAAAGGTGTGAGAGGAGAGACATGCAGATCAAAAGGAAGCTCATGCATAAGAACCTCTTGTGATGTCTCAGATGTGTGAATTGGATTTATTCCCCCCTCTTTGCTTTAATTAGGAATAGCAGTGGAGCTTGTTTGAAATCTGTTGCTGCCTCTCTCAGGGTTGTGTTCAGATTTATTCGGTTTCCCCCCTCCGAACGATACATTTCAGAGTCAGTATACTCTTTATGATGTTCCCCTGAGTGAATTTGTTACAGGGCATGATAGATCACAATTGACATTTTCAAGAGGAGGCAGTGAAATGGCAAAGATTTAAGAATTTCTTTTGTCTTGGCTGGACAGGGCTTAGCCATGTGGCTGACTGGCTCCCAGCCAGGGCTACCGCTGTCTTTAGAAACAGGACAGATCTGGCCTGACTGAAGTTGGCCACAAGCTGTGTCATGAATTACTAATTTGTGCTGATAGGTTGTGGTTACTAATAGGCACTGACTGTAATTTGAATGTTTCTTGTATTTTGGAATAGGTCTGCTCCCGATTTAGCGTTTGATGTTTCATGGAGCGTGTGAGAATCTCAGAGAGGAACGAGTGTGTTCTCATTTGGCAGGTCACACTCTTGTGTGTTTTTCTGTCCATGGAAGGTGCTTGTTATTTTCGATTGGTGGCATTCTTCGGTTAGCTATCATCTTAATGGCCACAGAGCCTCAGCCATTCCAAGTGAAGGCTAAACCCAGCTCTACTCAACTTAGCCGCAGATATCAGCCCAGTCATCTGTCAGCACAGCCAAAGACGAGGGCCATTGTTATTTTAAGTGCACATGCTTACAGCAGGCCTTCCAATCTGATCTAATGGAATGCATTGACATTTTTCATTGTTGGCCTCACCTGAGCCATTTCACTTAAAATATTCCAAAGAAAGCAGTATACAATTTTTAAGAGGACATCTGCCAGAAGCCTCCTGCCAAGAGCACGGCAAAGATATGTGAGAGCTTGGAAGATGCTCAAAGTGGATTAGTGCTGAGAAAATATAAACGTTGAGATCACGGCTTTGACATTTATAAGAAACACCTGCAGACATCTGCACATTTCAAACCTTATGACTGGATTTTTTTTTTCAATCACAATTAATCAGGTTTCACACTCTCTTAGGTGTTAAAACTGACATCTTCGTGACGTGACATCATCAGTGTTTTTCTCTCATCATCTAATCCAATTGGAGGCCTCGCTTCATCTGAATGGATAAGATAAGGCAGAGATCTGTCCACTGGGTTGTTGTTGAGCCTCCCCTTCTGCTGATAAGTCATTGCGTCACTCAGAGCTCCGAGAGCCCGTGTTTGTCTAAACTCAAGCCGAGCACCGGTAGTTTGGTGTGTGTGGTGCAGCCCTGGTGGAGTCAAAGCAAGATGACTGCTGATAATGGCTCCCCTCGGAGGTGCATGTTGTCAGATGTTTCCCTACCCACCCAGTGCTTGTGAGCAAATGTTTGAAGCACTCTCTGAATGGCATGTACAGCCCCCATGGGCCAAGTCATATACAGTCTAACTGTGGAGACAGTAAATGGCAGAATAAAACAAGGACAGATGAACATAAAAGGAGTGTTTCAGCGCTCAGAATTTGTGTTTTACGTGTCAGGACTTCTTCACCCGTCAGTGAGAGGGGGAAGTGGCAAAACACATATCGTGGCTGTCATTCTGGTCTCAGCTCAAACATGACGGCAGGAAGGAATTCTGCACTCGCTCGTGTTTACGGCCTAACCGGGAGTTGTGTAATTACTTTCGCAAAATCAGAATTTTTGTAATCATTTCTAAATCCACGTGGATGTCTGTGCGACAACAGTCCCTCCATGGGATAAAGTCAAAGTGGCACATGGCCCTCGCTGTGGAATGATCCCAAACAGCTGAGCAGGAGTGGGTGGTGGTGTTTTCAGCCGCGTTGCAGGCGTCACCAGAAATATCTGCCGCGTCCCTCCCAAACCTGAGCGAGCACGTTGCCAAATGCAGCATTCCAGATAGAAAACACATGGAGGGAGAATCCTTCTCATCATATGCGCTGTGACTCATAACCACCTGTTTTTCTCAAAGATAAAAGGGACCCCTGTTGATGAGTTGGCTGAAGTCAGAGGCGAGAGGGGGGAGCAGTGAAGAAAGCTCAGCAGTGTTTGCTAGTTAAAAGCCGGGTGTGACGACACATCTCCTGAGACAGAAATCCATTTTAACCCGACACACGGAAGGATTCAGCACCAGCTTTTATCATTTTTCATTGCAGGAGCCCATGACAGTGTCTGAGGTTGAAAGGCAAACACTAATATATTCACATTCCAGAAATGGTAACCGCATGTGCGTGCTTCAAATGTCAATAAGAGAAGCATGTGCAGGAGCCGTAAAACTAGAGCCGGCATCCAGACAGTGCGCACCAGTGAAAAACTATGTATGAAAACATTATAGTGGAGTCAGGAGTGGTTCTTGTGAAGCCGTGGCTCTTTATCAGACCAGCAGCCAGAGGTTTGGACAAGAGGATACACAAGAAAATGGGTTAATTGTCATCCTGTTTAAGATAACGTACGTTTGGAAATGATGGCTCCTCGCCAATAGTTGGCTAAAGTGGCTGTTTGCTTTAAATTATTAATCAGTGTTTAGACTCCTGTAGATTAACGGGATAATTCCTAAGAGGCTTCAGTGCAGGGTGCCGTAGCTCAGGGCAGCACATGAATTGTTTCCTGTTTGATGATCTTTATCTGTGGTGGTCACATGGTGCCCGGAGGGAGAGAGCACCATGAGGTTTTTTTTTCCTGCTAGTGTGTTCGCTGGATACTGACGGAGTGGAGCAATAGGTCAAAAGAGACCGTCATCGATCAAACATCGGGATGCTGTCAGCTTAGCAAAATAATTAGGGTTTCATTAATGACATGGCACAGGCAATGAACTACATGTGGCCGAGCCACTGTTGGTCAGAGAGGAAAAAGCCAGAGGCTGTGCTCCCACTGAGAGTCATAACCAGATAATCGCTCTGGATTCATCTTTTGTTTACCAGGCTGTAACAAAGGGGCAATTACCGTCTAAAAATAGCCACAAGGCAGAGTCATCTGACAACCTCAGGTGTCTGATCATAGTTCAGTCCAAGCCATACCCCCACCATCAAAAACATACTATGATAATCATATGGAACAAAACTTATATAAAGCAGATTAAGTCTGTTCTTTTGAGATTTTGTTTTATTAAATGTGAATTAACATGACAACACCATCACAGCTCAGCCTGTCAGGTCACATAGGGATTTCCAGGACTAATAAATGGCAGGAACCAGACCCAAGTAAAGCCCTGATATCAAACTAAAATATTAAAATCAACTCAAAATGTGGCTAAAAGCTTCACAGCATGGGGACTAGCAGACAGGCTTTTAAGTTTCAGTGATGGAAGGAAATAAAGCAGCGAGACTGTAAGTTCTCACTAGATAAAAACAACAACATTAAAGATGATTGTTGAAGAGAAGTGACTGTGTGATCCGTCTGATCTGCTCTTCTGAAATGAGATGTGGCGTTTTGTTGTTTGTCTTTTTAATCTTCGTCTTTTCTAAATCTCAGTCTGTGGATTATATTGAAGAAGCAGTAAAGTAGAGTTTGACTCATCTGGCGACACGTAGCCATGATAATAATCAGATATCAGGTTGGTTGTGTATGTGTGTTGCCTTGGAGACAAGACCCCAGTTGTAGCACATACGGTAAACATACAGTATACTGCCTCTCAAACAGGTAGAGGAAAATGAAAAAAATGTCTCTTGGCTGATGTCAGTGTAGATTTTTATTTTGTTGCAGTTCCCTGGTCTGTGTCAGTGTCCCTCGAACGAAATGATGGTGTTTATGAAAATAGTCATTTTCATCATTTCATTTCATTCAGGAGATATCAGATGAGCTCACACAGCCTTGCATGAGACAAGATCTTATCTAGGCTGTGTGAGTGATCAACAATGATGCTGCAAATAAGATCCAGCTATTATTACCACAAGAACGCCCTCTGTTAATCAGGAGCAGTTGTGCTGGAAGCATATTTCAGTTTCTTACATCTGGTAGCATGTCATTATGAGGGGGTTTCCACACCTCCCTCTGCCCCCGCTGGGCTCCTGCCAGGCGTGCTACTGTGGAGACAGTAGAGATGTCAGACAAAATAAAAAGCATGGAGCATCTGATTTGTCAAAACAAAAAAATCCAGGCACATGTCGTGGTGTCACAAAGCTGTGTGACAGGAGGTCATGCTAATTGTTTGGCGTAAATCCAGGCGTCTCCGAGGACAAGGACGCTAAATGTGAAGTGGAGGACTTGATGTGATGTGGGTGCAGCGGAGAAATGATGGACGGATGGATGGAGCTCGGTCAGTGAGCAAGACCTGTACCATCATGTTCCTGACTTAAAAATGAATCAAATGAGGAAATTATTCATTACATGCCGGCGAGCCTGGCGTTTTTACTCTACAAGGGCCGAGGGTTGCTGAGTAAGTTCTGAGCTGCATCTATAACATGCTTTCAGTTGAAAATCCTGATCATTTTCTGAGAGGTCAAAAGTCCACATCAAAGCCTGGGCTGAATCTTGGTCTCCATACTTGGCAGGATGGTTTGCAGAGAAGAGATTTCAGAAAGCTTGGGGTAAGACGTGACACAGAAATCTTGGTGCTCATCCAGATGAGTTATTAGTGCTGATTAACTCCTCTGTGTGTGTGTGTGTATATGTGTGTGTGGGAGAGACAGAGCAGCGCTGAGGCAGCATGTTTCTCGTTGTTCACATATTGTGTGGGTCGTTTCATCAGATCGCAGGTTTGAATCACATTAGTTTTGAGATGTGAGCTGGAGTTTGAGCCTGATGTCAGTCAGATGTCACTTTCACTGTTTGTGAGAAGACATCACAGCACAGGAGGCTTTTTGTGTTTCAACTGAAAGTATATTTTTTCCTCCCTTGTTTCTTTTATCTGCACAAAAACAAAGTGTTAAAAACAACAAGTCTCTGTCGGAGGCTGTTTGATGGACTATTTCTTTGCTGGCAGTGTGAAATTCCTAGAATGTGTATGTGCTTTGACACATCCCATAGTGAAATGACAAATTGTACAAATTCATCAAATGTGCTAATTAATGAGCCTCAGAGGTGTTGGTAACCTTGTCAGCTTAGACAGTGGTTTCCTGTCTGTATGTTAAAATAATCTGCCTGCTGTGGCTTCTATCAATCTTCTCACCTAACCTATGGATGACCAGTCACAGGGAAAGTAATAAAGCATTTCCATAGAGGCATTAGGACTTAATTAAGGAAATAAATGAACTACAATGATCCAACAGTATAATTAACTTTTTATCTGTGAATAAAACGATATAAATGAACTACTGATCCATTAACACATACTTACGATTTAAAACTGGATGAATGAAAACAATATAAAACACCCATTAAGTACCTTTACATTTCATTCATACTCATTTCATGGAATAATCATCCATAAATATTCTTTTTTTAATATGAAATTGCTGGCTTTTCCTGTGACATCCCTGCTCCTTCAAACTAATGAACCACCCAAGAGATAACAGGTCATTAACAGCACAGACCAACATACATGTTGTGTCTATGATCAACAGCTCTGCTGCTGCAGAGACCAGTACCATGAGGCGCACAGTGTTTATTCATTCAGCTGACTGGACAGATAGAGTTGGCAGATTGTAACCAGACTGCGGCCATATGGTGTGATGGCCTATCCCTCCTGGGCTATTTAGTGGCAAATATGTTGAGATTGAACGGGAATTGGTTGCACTTTTGGGAGAAAGTCATCCAAAGAGCATTGATCTCAATGGCATTGATCTCTCACATGAGCGGCTTTCAGCCAAAAACGAGGCAAAAGTCCAAATAACAAGATGATCACGAAGAGCTACAGCTGAGAGCTCTGACTCTGTGAGAAGGCCTAGCATGACTCAGTGAGTCGTCGGATGGAGCAGGAATGAATCCTTAAAGAGAGCCGACATTGTTGATAACTGGGAGCATTAATGGAATTTCCTGATCCTGTCGAAAAAGATCAGGAGTACCTGCACTGTCCGTGCTTTTCAGGCTCTGCTGTGATCCAGACCAGAGCCTGAGCTCCACACACACAGCACTGTTGCCACATGTGTGTGAGGGCATACTCTGGATAAGTGAGTGCCTCAGATATTTGTCAGGATGCCAGACATAGGCGACGAGTTTGTAACATGGTGGCCGGCCCCTGTCTGAGCTCCAATTGGGGGCTTTGCATGTGTGCCTGCTCGATTTACAGTATGTGTCAGAGACGGCAACAGAGGGGGAAGAGGAAGAAGCAATTTGGGTGGATTTTACCGTGACTCAGTGGTTTGTCAGGCTCCTGCCATCATTTTAACAGGTCACTCTAAATGGGCAGGCTAGATCCTCAAAGATGATCACTGACTGCAAGTATTAAGATGAGTCCGTCCCATAATTTTAGCCACAGACCCTCCAAGGAAGCTTAAATGAACTGTTGACATTACCAAGGCTGTCCAGCAGAATATACACATATACAGACCTGGACTAAATGATGGAAAACAAGAAGGAGGGGCAGTAAAGTGAGTCAAAACAGGATGAGCCTGTGAATATTCCACAGCCCATCTGCGCTCAGGGATTTCCTGATTTTTTTTTTCCATTTAGGTTGTAATTGAACTTAATTGTCAGTTTCTCAGAATTAAACCTAACATCCTCTAAGAGAGCAGAGTCATTCCCAAAATGAGCATGTTATCTACTCTGCCATTTCCTTTCACAAGACTGGTCCCATTCCATAGTCAGATTAACATATTTCTACAGTGGTCACAATCATACCTTAAAAGGTAACCTCAAAAGAACCCGCACTTATCAAATGGCTTTATTATGAGGGATTTTTCAGGACATAAATGGCTGTCATTGTAATGAGCCATGAATGCTGTTGGAGACATTTTAATGAAGTCCTCAGGCTGCTTGTATTTTTTTAACCCATGAATTTTCACAGTAAAGTAAGTCATGTCTCCACCAGTTTAGCACAACTGCTATAATATTTACATATGATGAACAGAAGAAAGATATAGCAAAATCGAGAGAGCAGAGACACCGTTTTTCATTCCCGTTCACACACTAAACCAGGTGCCTACATTACCCACAAACAGCACTGGAAGTAAGCGTGGGCCACGGGCCATTTGGCCCCCAGTTTAGCCACGAATGCCCCTTAAATTCATGTTCCAGGGGCGAAAAATTGGCCCCAAGTTTTTGAAACAAATATATTACAGTTTTCCACTATGTACATTAAGGGGCAGCCCACGGCTACGGCGTCTGCCCCAGACACACAGTAATAATCTACCAGCTCTCATTACTCTGTAGCCTAATAATCTTACGTGTCTCAACCCAGTGGGCAGCGCTCAGTTTATCAATTAACAACGTCCGAGGTTATTACAGCCCATAAGTTTAACACCACCAGCTAACGTGTCCTTTTTAGTTGATCATCTCCTCTCCTGCAGCCTCCTGTTCTCACTACACCTGTTCTGTTGTCAACAAACACACATGGCCACGGTGCTGCAACCAAACTACACAGCTGCAGCCTGTCACTCGTAGAGTCCAGGGATATGATGGGCTGTTTCAGTGAACCAGGAGCGTGATTCTTATGTGTCTTCATTTCAGGTTGTGAATTTAGTGCATAGGCTACACGTCAGATTATCCAGCATTTTATCAAGCAGTTTTTTTTTTTATCACTAGTGAGTGTTTCATTCAGTTAATTTACCACCTGTCTACAACTTATTTATGAATGTAGCCTTTATTTTTCTGAAGTTTGCTTTAACAGTTGCGAAGTGCCTTATTTTTATTCATATGACATACAGTAAGAACAAGAGTTTACATGTACTGTTCTGTACTGAGAATATACCTTTATCTTTATTAGCTCATGATGTTATTCTAATATTGTTTTATTTTGCAGGCAGTTGAGAGCTAGATTCAGCCTGGATAGTTAACTTACAGCTGTCTCCTGCTTCTCTCATTGCTACTACATTTGCACACTTCTCTCTGAAAAAAAAATGGTCCTATGTTTTATTTATTTGGGTTGGCACACGCCAAGGTGTTCATGACTTTATGCATTTAAATCTATAAAAAAATAATTTTAAGCTCTCATTACCTTTTTTTTTGATGGCCTCCAAACATTTTGAAAATGCCCCAATGTTTTAGACCAGGCCAAAACTGCCCCCAAAATACTTTCTTAATGTCATACCCTGATTTGCATTAATAAAAATGTGGTGTCAAAATTTAGAATAACTCGCCTGGATTAGACTGAATACAGTTTTTGTACACTGTGAAAATCTGTGATAAAAGAGAAGGACCTTACATTTTGTGAGAATAACACAAACCTTGGTTGAAGTGCTTTCAAGTGAAACTTTTGATTATCTTCAAACAAAAAGTGCAGGGATCTTCCAGCAGCATTTCTCACCAAAAAGTTCACTGAAATAAATAAATAAAATAGCTCCCTGAATTTTTTATAAAATCAATAAAGTAAAAACTCAAGTGTACTGTAGAGTAGCTGTCTGCTTCTCCTCCTCGTCTGTGGCCATGCATGTAGAGGCTTCACTTGGCCATCACTCGTGCCGTGTGACCAGAGTCTGTCACTTCATAAAAAGGGTCATAAAAATCCTGTCATTCTCTATTTTTACCTGTCATTTTCATTTTTGTTTTTAAATAATACACATATTCAATAAGTTTCATTCATTCAGTTTTGATTAGTTATCATCAGAACAAGCTGTCAGTCATGCATTCATGAGGGCATAAAAGAAAAGACATCCACACTGTGCTGTCACGTACAGAGTTGACCATGGATGTAGAAAGACAATTTTCACTCACGCGAGGAGCGCCAACTATCAGAATGACCAATGGCCTTCAGGTTTTTTCCATCAATGACAAAGGATATTCGGGTTACGTAACCCTTGCGCGTAACCAATCAGTTAGACCTGTGGGCAGGAAATTGTCAGACAGCCAAGAGTGGTGACTTCTGGCAGAGAGACACTGCATGGGAGCCAGAGGAGTGCCTTTTAAAATACATTTATTTTATCGGATAATCGATCGACCCCTACTTTGAATACACGGTGTCTATCCTGACAGATGCATTGACTATTGTCTATTTCTGTCTCCTGACCGGAGCCTTTCGGTGACGCTTCGTCTTTGTCCTCCTCTGTGCTGATGACGCACCTTGACCTCGGCGACCTCATCACAGCCGGGGATGAGTTCACTGAGAGTTCATTAATATATAATTTACAACTCCTCCTCCGACACGGTAAAGTATGCACAGAGAACAGAGCCTGGCTTTCAACGATTGTGTCGGCCTGTGTCAATTTAAGACTCTGACAGCGCAGACAACCCAAAGAAAATGAAGATATGAGCCACTTGGCCTTTGAGAAAATGCACCCGAGTGGAGAGAATCTAACGCACTGAACAGACCCAGTATAGATGTGAGAGGAGCGACCTTGGAGCTCTTAAGCGGAGCTGCAAACTAAAACCCGTCTTGATAATTAGCAGTGGAGAATCTGATAAGGTGCCCACTCACAACAGTAGCCCACAGGGCACACACTTAGTGAATTAGAGGAGGAGATAATACAATTGAAGTTGAGGTGTGAAATTACCATGTACAAAATTAGCTGTTTGGAGCGGCAGAAATTACACTGACATACACCTCTATAACAACAGCCAGGTAACACACTGCTTATTGCAGGTTTTTAGGGAAACAACAGAATCCACTGAGCTCAGAATAAAGCACAACTCAGTTAGCGGACCTGGGTCACTTGGCGGCTTTTTAAAATCACCTCTGCTGCCACGTACCGCTCCTCTCTCCGTTTCACTTCATCTCATGGATGCAGTGACACGATGAGCAGAGCGGCGCGCTCCACGGAAAAGGAGCAGCTTGGCGAGCAGCAGCGGAAAAATGAAAGCAACGGCAAAAGCCTCCCTCACATTATAACAAGTAACACAACATGAATGAGATGGGTTGGTTAAAGGAGAAGTTCCGTTTGCCCCAACAACTCCCGTTATATGGATAAACGTAGATCGCGAGTGGATCTAAATATCTTCTGAAGGACTCCAAGTTACACCAAAGTTGTTCGGGTGAGTAAATGAACGTATTTTATGCTAGAAATAAGGTCCAGGTTGCAAAAAACAGAACTTCTCCTTTAATAACTGTGATTCTGGAGACGCTCACATTCATCCTCACCTACAGATAAATGTACAGATTCATTATAATCAACTGTGGATGCAAAGTTACTATGGAAATACTTAAACTGACCTAACCCCCCTGTTCAGTGCATGACAGTCCTCCAAAATAACATAAGATAGATATGAGTGAGAGATAAAAGTTACACCATTTGCAGTGCAGGTCAAAAATGAAGAGTGTCTGTAGGACAGTGTAGGACAGTGCAGAGAGACAGGGAAGCAGGGAGAGAGACTGGGGGAATGACACGTGTGAAGGATTGTCTCAGTCTCAGCATGTCAGGCATATGCCAACATGGGACGTGCTCTCTAGTCACTCAACCACCGAGCACCCCTACATATTATATTCTTATCGTTTCAGATGTGGTCAATTTGCAGTTCTTCTTTCTATTTGTTGTCACTTGGCTGTTTCCCCACTGTGGAATGATAAAGATGATAAAGGAATACCTTATCTTTGTGTGTGTATGTGTGTGTGATGACAGCGATCGTGGAGAAGCCCTGATGTCACACCTCGTCTCACACATGGCAATCTGTGTGTAAATCAGCTGACATAGTGACGATGCTGTTTACTGTAAATCTCTGTGAGAAAAACAACACTTCCTGCTGCGTAGGCAAATAAAACAGAGGATGTCTTGTGCGAGGTTCAGGCTGGAGAAGGATTGTCCTCAGCACTAAAATGGATTATTTCTGAAGGTGACTTTAGGTTATTTTGACTAAATGTACAAATCCACACTCGCAGCACCCGTGATGCGGCGCGGTGTCACTGAAACAGAGTGTCCATCAGCAAAACTAAGAGGATTTCCTCTGTGCTGTTCCACTTTCAGGCCCTTCTGGCCAATCCTCTTAAAAAAAATTTTTTTTTGAATGTAAATGCATTTTTCAGACAAACACATGCACATTAAACACATCTAACATGTGCTGTGGATCCACAGCCTCTGATCCACTATAGGTGTCCCAGGCAAATAAGCTTAATGGGAAACTACACTTACACAGCAGAGAAAATAAGTATTGAAGGTGTCAACATTTTTCTCAGTAGATATATTTCTAATGGGGTCATTAGACATGAAATTTACACCAGATGTTGGTAACAACCCAACCAGATGTTGATTACACATACAAGGAAATCAAAACATGTATGTCAGTAAATGAAGTTATGTGTAATAAGTAATAAGTATTAAACACATGAAGAAAAGGAGGAGGAGCAGAAAGAAAGCAGCTGGAGTCTGTCAGTGTTTAGAAAGTCCTCCTGTCTCCTGTCAGTGCTCATTAACATCAGCTGCTTTAGTCCTGATTGATGCCTATGAAAAGGTTTATCATCACTGAGGTGTCACAAAGAAGCATCTCATGGTGGGTCAAAGCAGAGAGCTCTCTCATGACCTTCACAACCTTATGTTGATAAAAACACACTGACGGCGTTGGTTACAGATTTGTTTCTAAACCCCTGAATGCACCGTTGGGGCTGGAAGTGAAAAGAACACCATTTCACAATAAGGCGGCCACAGCCAGGTGCTCCTGCAAGAGTCAAAAGAAAACTCAGAAGAGCTGTCCAAGAGCCAAGGAGCACTCACATAGAGCTGTAGACTGACCTGGAATCAGCAGGTACAATGAGTAATGCACTCAAACACACGGCCTCTGTGCACGCTCGCCGTTCAGGACTGTTGACGTGTTCAGTACTTCTTTCTCCCGCTGCAGCGAGGACGGGCCAGCCCTCAGTGGGGTACAGATGGTGAAGTTAAAGTCGACACAGCACGGGGCTTGATGGTAATAACTGTGAATAAATGAAGAGGAAACGGCACTCAAAGTAATGTCCACACAGTATAACTGAGTTCTTCACAGCGTCACTTGATGGCTGTGAGCCTGATCAAGTGGAGGGTAAAACCAGAGTTGTTTCTGTATCTACAGTTTTCACTTATTCAGGGTTTTATTCATGGATCATCATCATCCATCCACTGACAGTTTTTCTAATTGCGATGCTGACTTGGCAGCAGCCTGACAGTCTGATAACTTGTACTCCAAAAACCAACAAGGTAAGAGAGAGAGAAGCAGTGAGGACCTCTGATTAGTTTTTTTGTTTTTTTAAATGTCCTCTGCAGTGCTATGAAATAACGGTGCTGTCTAAATGAGAGGTGCTGTGCTGAGGTGTGCCGCTGTCAGTGTGTGGGGAGTAGAGGGCGGGCTGCTGCCCTGCCCCCGCAGCGCCGTGCTGACTCACTGTGACAAACACTAATAAATAAGTGATTCATCAGTGATCCGTCGACCTAAATCTCCCGGAAATCTGCAGCGAAAACGCCGGAGGGTTCAGCCGAAGCTAATCTTCTGACCGAGCGTGGCACCCCCCCGTCAATTATCTGCGATGGCGTTCGCAAACAACAGAGAGACGTCCGCGCCACATACCCACGGCTCGCCGAGCAAACGCTTCCCTGCATGTCTCGTCTTCGTTACCTTCCTCCTCCCGCTCTGATTGATTGATGAGGCCGGGACAGTAATGGTGAATCACTGACCGGGCTTTCACATCGGGACCCATAAAACGCAGGTGCATTTGTCACTCAGTTGATCAGAGACACTTCATTTGTATAGATTTACATATAACATGAACAGTGCAGATCACAGGAAGCAGCTTGATCAGTCAGCTACAGGCTGCATGTGAAATGACTGATGTCCAGATAAATCACAGAGGAGCTCTAAAGGGACAATATGGAAGTATTTTAGTTTGCACCTCAGGAGACATGTCCAGTATGATGCTGCCACACTGGTCTGGATAGCTCCAAATTTAAATGATCATTATAGATATTTCATGTTTTGTCTTTGACATTTATTATAGTTTATCATCAACTATTAATGTATTATTACAGTTAAGAGCTGACAACTCTGATTCTCACCTCGCTCATTGTTACACTGATAATTCAAACACGTCTCTTTATGTCTTGAGAATATTTCATGGCCCTGGCGTCTGTGTAGCAACCCACTGCTTTTCCTGCTAACAGTACACAACAATGTTAACAAGGATGGGGCATGGTATAGCTCACTGGGTTGAGCAGGCGCCCCATATACAGAGGCTGTAGTCCTCACTGCAGCAGGCTCCGGTTCGAATCCCCCGTTTTGTGTCGTTCCCCCCCCTCTTTCTCCTCATTTCCTGCCTCTCTCTAACTATCCTATCAGTTAAAGGTACAAAAATAATCATCTTAACACTGATGCACTCTACAAAAAGAGGCAGAGCCACCTCTATTTCCTAAGAAAGCTCAGATCACTAAACATTTGTAGTAAGATGCTGCAGATGTTCTATCAGTCTGTGGTGGCAAGTGTTTTATTTTATGCTGCAGACTTTTTAATTCTTCTGCAAATGGTAGATGAGGTGACAGACAAATGAATTTCCCTTTGGGATGAATAAAGTAATTTTATTCTATTCTATTTTAAAAGCCTCCCAAAAAACAATGTTCACAATGATTCAATGTGTAGCCCTATTCAGGTCCAATCATAATGTTAGCATTACTTTTTACGTACCTGACTAGAGGTTTGATTTTTTAGCTCTGGTTCTCTGAGAATCTCATTCATACCCAAACACAATTATTAATGTAACTGAAAAATCTCTAACTGAATTGATTTTGAACTGTGGATATAAACTGAATGGATGTGGGTGATCACCGTCTTCTTTCTCTCCCTAACTAACCACTTTTACAGGCTCATGTGAGAGTTGAATCTGACTTCAGCACCACTACATCCTCTCCATCTCTGACTGGGTCAATATCCTTAAACTGCCAAACAGACAAACAATTAGCAATTTGTGCTAATTCAGCCATTTCCAGAGGATGGTGGTCAGCACCTGAAGCACCACCACCACCATCCGTCCACTTTGTTGGTTTAGTTGCAACAATACTGTCCATAAACCACAATGAAGACATTGGACAGGGCTCATAGAGGGTCAGAGTTAGGCCTTTTTGAGGTGAAACTGGTGGTGGGTGATGGAATAAAGTCTTCTTCTGTATAATGCTGCTAACACCTCTGTCCTCATTACAGACTGGTCCATTTTAAGAGGGAAGGTCATTTGCTGACAGAAAAAGGAGAATAGTAGTATTTACAAAGTGGCAAGAAAAAGTACATGCACCCTTTGGAATGACCTAGTTTTCTGCATTAATTAGTCATAAAATGTGATCCAATCTACATCTAAGTCACAAATAGATGGGGCAAGGTGTAGAGACACTTTGACCTATGAATCACTGAACCTTTTTGAGTTTGCTATTCAGCTTGTGCTGATGTGAGCCATGCCTCTGAGACCAGAGATCTCTGAAGACCTACGGTCAACAACTGCTGAGCTGCATGAACCTGGAAGAGGTCACAGAGGTATCCACCAGTCCACAGTCAGACAAGTTGTGTACAAATGGAGATCATTTAGCGCTGTGGCTGCTCTGATCACCCAGCCAAGGTGACACCAAAGGCCCAACGCAGGATGCTCGCTGAGGTAAACAAGAAGGAACCCCAGAGGAACGGCTACAGACCTGAAGACTGTGAATCACTGGAACTGGTTCACATCTCTGCAACACATTGAACAGGCATGGTGTCGGTGGTAGGACACCGCAGAGGAAGCCACTGCTTTCCCAAAAAAAACATCACTGCACGCCTGAAGTTTGCCAAAGAGCACTTTGATGCTCTACAGCTCTACTGTGAAACTAAGATTGAATTGCTTGCCACTTCAGTTTCAGAGCAGCAGGGGTGTACTGACAGATGACAAAGTTAATGCTGCGCATGAATGACTAACAAGTTAAGAACGTCCTTTCTTAAACTAGTACAAAGAATAAGCAGCTGACCTCAACAGCTCCAGGTTTCCGAGAGGAGACAGAGTGAGAGGAGGTTCTTAATCAACAACAGCAGGCTCATTAGTGAAAACCTGCTACAGGCAAAAGTGATCCTGGTGGAAAAAGAAGTAAATGAAGCTGCGTGTAGAACCTGTCTACAGGACCATTTACCATGTCTGTGATTATATTGTTCTCTTCCTTTAGAGTAATTGTTTTGCAAATGGCATCTCCCAAATTAAAATGTGAAACTTGAAAACACAGCGACTGGTAATAACAAACGATGTTGGGCTGTAGTTTCCAAACTATTTACTGTGTGGGGGCCTCTGTCGGAGAGCTACTTTTTTAATAAGTGCTCGGTCTGACAGGACGAGCTCCATTAACAGTCCTCCTCTCTTTTTTCTAGATGAATAATTCATCCACATCGTGAACAAGGCCACCTAGGAGAGAGAGAGAGAGGGAGAGAGAGCAAAAAACTGTCCTCTCATAAAGATAATAGAACTCACTCTTTTCAGACGCACACATTCATAAGAGAAGCTAAATATCTGAGTAGACAAACAAAGACATTCTCTTATTGAGAAGCAGCAGCACACTAAGGTGTGAGACTGCAGGAGCTGTGACTTCTACACAAGGAGTTATTTCAAATTCGAGACCAGTGTGAGAATCACTGGCAGAGAGACAGGCAATAAATTTAGTGTAATTAAATCAAGGAGAAGCAGGATGTAGTGAGCACAGAAAGGTATCTCACTGCTCTGGAGATGTTCCCATACCATTTGTTTCCTCCCGATACCGATTCCGATGATACCGAGTACTGATACCAGTGTGTTATACAGAAACAGAAAAATCATTTTATGTGTGTATATGGACAATTAATCAAATTTTGATCATGATTTCGATTTTGGATCTTAACGATGTCAAGGGGTGAGGAAATGCGATTATTTTGTAATTTTCTTAGAGCGTTGGTGTTTTCTTCTGAAAGAGTCAGTCAATGCTGTGAACGAGGCCACTCATGTGTGGTGAAGACGGCAGAGAGAGAGAGAGCAGCGCCGTTTGGTCGACAAGAAAGTCTTTAAGATGATAAGACTTTGGCGCACTGCATAAAAAGTGCCCACCGCCCAAGCCCAATGAACTCCACTCCTCCTCTCCTTGAAGCAGCAGTTCTATATTGTGCACAACAACAACAACACCCTCCTACAAATGAGCCATCGTTTGTCCTTTACCCACGTATCACTTAATTCACAAAGGTAAACGTAGGCCTAATGAGTCACTGTTGGCTGGTGAGTTAGTTGGTTAGTTAGCTGACCTCTGACCTGTTGTTGCTGGTTCATAAAACATGCAGATCGTTGGCACAATGAAGGTCCCCGCTCCACCCCATATAAATACATGATTGTGTAAATAACTGTGAATTCAGTATTGACCAAACTAATCATGATTATGATGTTTGCCATAATGGTCCAGCCCTGTGACACTGCTATCAGAATGGGAACAACTCCACGCTGCTCTGAAGCAAATGTAGTCACATGTTTGTGACGTCTTTGCATCCTAAAATTTCTTCGAGCCACTTGGAGGCAGAAGAACAAACTGACATTGTTCATGCTGACATCAACACAACAGTTTGTGTTACGGATGAGCACATTCAGCTGTCACAGAGCGGGCTCCTCAGTCACCTGGAGGTGTCTGTCTGTGTCCACCTGTGCTCTCTACATCCTCCACCAGCTTGTTGCTAAGTGGGTCTGTCCGCTGTTTGGTGCTGCCAGGAAATGATTCTGAAACCAAGATGGAAGCCGCGATACACGTCATGATCAAGCGATCTGACGTGCTAATTTAATTGGCTCCAGATGGATTCAAACCCACCTAAAACCAAACCATGGTTCAGAGATCAGGATCAGAACTTGAAGAATCATTACACCCCTACAGGGAGGTCCATCAGAAACCACCCAATGGACCTCATGAATTAACATCAGAATGTTGATTAGCAGATTTAAGCAGCACAACCAGTATCTTATTGTTCAGCTTTTCATAAAAAAAAGATTTAAAGAGCAATTCAGTTCACTACACTGGAGAATTCAAAAGAGACGGGATAGAAATAAATGGTCAACTCAAAGCAGCAGAGACCAACATGCTGCAGCTCAGAGGGGTCTTCAGGCAGATCCTCCCTTACTCACTCCAAAATGTACCCATATTAAGATTCTCCAGTTAAACCAGTTGAACTCTGAATATCAAATATCAATTCATGAGCCCTGAGTTTATGAATACATACTGAATGTTTTCATGTACATCTTCCAGACTCTCCTGTGGATGTGTGAGGCTGTCACAATGACATGTGGTCAGGTTAGTGCAGATACAGTGCAGGTGAAACCACCATAATGGGGCTGCACCACTCGTCTGTTCACTCAAATGTAGAAACATTCGATGTGCCTGAAGATCTGATCATCATTTAAGCGTATGTCAAGAAGAGAGCTGAAAAACTAATGATATGGTCAAAGCTGTCACATTTAAGGCGTATTAACTGATGTTAAAGGGTAATTATGAATTGAACATCATGCAGGGAAACGTTCCACCTTTAAGGTGTCTGGTAGCTGCTGCTAGTCTGTGAGCTGCTCAGTGAGTGAAGTGGTTCATCAGTGAAGATGGAGAGACAGGGCGTGAGACGGCAACATGGCCGACGACCCAGTGACATCAGCAGCAGGTCTGAAGACGGATGTGAAGCTGTGTGTCAGACTTAAAGACATGAAGACAGTGAAGAGTTATAGCTGATGATGCAGAAGAACAACAAGAAGCTGAGTGGACCTGTTCATACACAGTGTAGCCATGAGTGAAACGAGCTGAACTTCATGTGTCAGATTAGCTAGTTGGTTAACGACCATGAGAAAATGAGCTGCCGACATGTCTTCTCACTGGTGCTGATGGTGATGTAAGAACCGGAGGTTGGTCTACTTCTCCAATGCACATATGGTAACGCAGACACCTACGATATAAAAGAGGCCTGCAGTGTTGCTCCTGCTGCTGCTCTGCTCATATACCAACCAAAGCAGCATGACATCCACCGCACTGACAGGCAATGACCCTAATTCCTTCACTGGTGCATATTCATGAGGTAATTTGGAGCTTTGGAGGAATTAGGCCATGACCAGGCAGTCTGCTCAGCATCCATAGTGACATTAGCACCTTTTGTTGCTCCGTTATCGCTGCACCGCGTCCTATATCATGCTTTTAAAAAGCTGCCAAATGCAATGGAAACATTACGTTAGGTAACATTAGACATTAGAAATAGCTTGTAATCTCATAGTTGATTCTCTTCAATGAGACTTTTTTCCAAATTGTTATAAAACAGCGATCCATCCGGTCATTAGGCCCTGATCCCATATTGATGACCACATGTCCACCCCCCCCTCCCCCTCTGGAGTCAGCCAGGCGGCAGTTGGCCGTCCCAGGACAAACTCAAGACAAAAATCAATGCGTGACGTGGCCTTTACAGTTCTTTTTCAACACTGCATTTTCATCTGCCTCCTTATGTTTGTCATCCGATGCCTGCTCCAGCCTCTGGAGACGGGATGTCAGGAGACTGACCTTGTTAATGCAATTCACCTTCGTAGGATGAATACAAAGTCTGTCTGCCCAGGGACGGTGTTGGGTATCAGAGCTGGGTGCGTCACACTTTATAGACAACGGCTCAGTGGCTCAGAGTCTGAGTGGGAAACATAAGCTGGGTTTCTATGTGCCACTCAAGTTATTCATTTGCCCTGAAGCTATTTTTTTTCTCTAACACTGAAACCATGATATTAGTTTTGAAAAGGCTGCGATGCTAAAGACTTGGTGGTGCAGCCGATCCCACGGAGACTCGACACCACAGGCTGCAGCCACTTTTGTTTCCTTTGATTTGTTCTCTAACGTCACACAGAGACTTAAACATCCATGTTAACCCGCTGAAATGACGCATGTCGTTTCAGCGGGTTAACATGGACCGCTTTCCGGTTGACCTAGTCCCTCACCTAGTAAACAACTGGATGAATGAGCCAGCCGGAGTTTCAAACAGTGAGAACATGGAGGATCTGACAGCTTTGTTCACTTCCTACAGACAGTTTGCATCAGCACCTGCACTTTGTGTCGTCTGTACTGTTACTGTGCAGCATGCGCACACACATTGTCCAGTTTCAGGCAGATTAAGGCGTACACATGAAGAAGAAAATCAGTTTCCAATCATACCACCTGGGCATTTTAGTCAGACCTCAACAAGTCCAGTCTTAGTTGGACTGACGTGCCTACGTGCACTTTAGTTGTCCAGTTGCAGACGGATTGAGACCATAATTTGTTTTTTTCAAGTGTCTCATAAACATAGTGACTGTGAGGAGGTTTGAACAAGGCCTGTGGCTGACTGTGTCTTCAAATTGAAGCTATAATTTTAATATTGGCAGTTTGTTTAATTCATCTTAAAGAAATGAGCCACAGCTGAGGCATGCTGCCACGGTCAGTACTAGAGTCAGTCAAGTCGTAAAATCTCTCTGTTGTGACAGGCCTCTGATATTTAAGGTGTATCATCACAGTTCTGTATGATTAACCAAACTTTTTCATAACCACAGTAGATAGACACAGAGATACCATGACAGCAGCCTGAGGTCTCACCAGATAGACTAGTTTTCTGATCGCAACCCTTCCCTCATAGACAGGCATGTGTAACCCAATCCATGTGAAACCCACAGCACAAAACTACGTTTTTCACATGGTCTTCTATTGTGACAACTAGGCACACCTTATGGTCTTGCTGTGTAATCAGCAGGCTGCCACACCCGTCAGGTGCCACACTAACACAGATTTAAACATATTGTATTTGTGAAGAGGATTTGATGCTTTCTGTGTGTTAAAGGAGACATATCCTGCCCCTTTTCCACAAGTTAAAATAGTTCCCAGGTGTCTTAAAGACATGTCTGTGACTCTTTTCATCTGCTCAGAACAGCCCTGTTCAGAACGGCTGGTTTCAGTGCCCTGTCCCTTTAAATGCAAATGAACCACTGCTAGCCCCGCCCCTTCTACCTACTGGTACTCACAGGTAGGGGTGATATTACTCAAATTTGAAACCTAATGACATCATTGTCTGATAGCAGCTCGTAAAACTACATAGATTTCAACCTAGAGAGCAAATTATAGATTTTTTTTGTCAATTCTCACATTTTGGGGGCCGGAAGGCAAACACCCAAATATAAGTTAAAGAGGCTTCAAAAAGTGATATTTCCATAATGTGTCCCCTTTAAAAAGTCTGAGCCCATTGATTCTGTCTCGGTCTATTTTCACAGATTTCTCTGACTCCATCCCTCTAATCGTCAACCAGGACGGAAAGATCATTAGACACAAACATCAACTCCCAGACTTTATACACTCAAAGCAACCCAGTCTAGCAGGATCCCACTCATCCACTCCACTGTGCTGTCCAGCTGCTGCCATCAGGCTGGAGACTCGCAGTCCCAGTAGCCAGGAAAAATAGCTACAAGTGGTCATACCATCAGCTGTGATCATTCTTAACAAAGGCCTGCCAAAATAATAGTCCGTTGCAGTTCCTGTTATAAGCCCCCATCCCCATCTATCTCTTAGAAGCAAACTAGATTACTATTTAGTCTATTTCTCTCACACTTCCATCCTCTGTATAATGTATAATGTCATCTGTGCTATGTGTTTCTAACCACTGCTGAAGGCACATTTCCATTTTATGGAAGTGAAATGGACAATAAAGTGGTCTAAGTCTGAATCTCT
>OMNW01031958.1:0-24031 GCA_900303245.1 Selene dorsalis
ATTCACTTAACTCCTTAACTAGTCAAGGGATTCCTCCCAGATTCCCTCCATCTCCTTCTTGCCTCTCATACTTTTTCCATGGTGAAGAGCTCTACTGGACTGTGTTGCTGCGAGGCATCCTTAATGCCTGCTATCACTACAAAGACCGTGTCTGTGCCTGCCGTCTTAACCACACAGTCCGTCAGGCTGCGTCTGAAGCTCTGAAGCAAAGATTACACACACATGTATGTTGTAATGCAAAGGAAAAAGGCTCTTTCCGTCCTCGGCGGATGGATATCATGTGAAAAACACAGCACAGAGGGACGAGCGCAAGTGAAGCAAATAGAGTAGAAAGTAGAGTTAGTGTGTTTATTCTGAGCTTGAGACGACATTAATATGAAGTCCTTGAACACGTGAGGCCACTTGAGGGGAAGTGAGCACTAAAGAGTCTCTGATGGCTCGATGACAGGTCCATATATCGCAGTGTTTGCAGCAAATCCAAAGTGTGTGTTCTGTGAGACATATTGACCCACGAGACCTTAATCACTGGTTCCTTCATGACTTCATCACACTGCTCCATTGTTACCTTGATTTTAACATCCCAGGTGGTCATAACCTCAGAGACAGGTCTTACAGAAAGAGCCTCGACTTCCTCTAATAACGCACAGCTGAGATGAAACTGTTTGCGTGGGATGGAGCAGATTTAACAACAGTGTAATTCAGCTCAGTGGAATTTACTGTGACCTGCAGATTCACATACTTTCTCCAGTGTTGTACAACTTAACCCCGGGGCTTGGACCTGAGTCCAGCTCCTCATTTTTAGGATTCATGAGTTGGACTCGAGCACCGATAACTCAGAGTTGGACTCGGGACGAGGACTCAGACTTTTGCAATTTGTTTTTTGGGAATGGTTTTTTGGCAGAAAATATTTGATAAGTAGATTAAGAATTTAAAAAAAAAAAAAAAAAAGATTATCCCAGGTGAAATGGTGAGAGTTGTGTTGACCTCTTTGACTCAGGTAATGTGGACAGCTCTGAGTTAGGTAAAGCCCCCGTGGACTGGAGAGTTGAGGTTTTCCTTCGTGACCCAACCACAACACTGGCTGAACGTCTCATGACCTTACAGTGGTCACCGCACAGTATCATCAGGCCTCCAGCGCGTCCACACACGACTTATTGTGTGAATGTGAAAGGGAAATTCAAAGTTCATAGTTCAAACTGTGTTTATTGTGCCTTATCGGGGAAATTGGTTTGCAGCTATAGAGGCTCAAAAGACACATTCACACTAGAGACGCACAACAACGTGTATTTGCATGAGGAGGAATACCTTTTGAACAATTTTTCTTTTCACCGATCTGTGCTCTTTTCCACAAGCTGCAGCCTCGGCTCTTGTCACTGCAGCAATTTTCTGGTTTTGTAGAAAGTGCAGGTCGGCATCAAGGTGAACCTCCTTCTCACAGTCCTCCAAATGTCTCTCCAAAGATTCTGCCTTTTGTTTGTTTGTCTGTCCTTGTATGTGGGTGAATCCCAGACAATGATAACATCACTTTAAACAGTATTTGCAATATTACGCTACTTGTTTGAAGAGTGAAGCGTCCTGTGTTTAACGCTGTACACCGTGGTGAAGATGTTTGACCCTGAGCTGTGGAAGTGTTTTCACTTCACTGTCTGTTGTTTGTGAATTTCCTCTCCGCTGAAATCCTCCAGGAAATCACATGGTTCAAACTTAATGTCACCTAAAAAAACATGTTGAAGACAAACGGGCTTTAGTTTTTTAGCAGCCATGTTCACCTCCCTCCTGACCTCAATCTCGAGAACGGGTCGAACGCTGGGCCGCGGTGCTGTGGTTTGCTCTTCCTGTGTCGATCATGTGAGAATGCCACCCCTGTGCTTTATTATAATTTTTTATTATTGGTACCACAGCACAAAGTCATCAAAGAAAAACATTGTTTCTCTCCACCGAAGAAACCATCAAAAGCAGGGTCCTGGTGGCCCAGTGGTTTAAAACACATGTCAAGAAACCGTAATGATCTGGGTTCAAGTCTGGTCAGGGGCTGTTGTTGCGTGTCAACCCTGTTTTCGCTTTTCATATTTCCTGTTGCTCTTTATTGTCATGTACATAATTAAAGGCAAGGAAAGGAAAATAAATGTCAAAATGCGGAGCAGAATGAATGGGACTGTGTGTATTACGCTGTGTATTTCAATTTTACTTAGGTTTTGCATTATTTGTGCCGCAGACATCGTCAAAGTGTCTCCAGTGTTCCCACATATGGAGGTCAATCATACAGCAATGCAAATGTTGGGTTATGTAATTACTTCACTACTTCACTACACAGCCTGTATTCAGAAACTGAGCCTTAAAACGAGCCATCAAGGACTTCCTGTAACTTTGTGAGGTCACATCAAAGTGGTCACTTAGACCCACCATCCAAACCTTTCAGGATTTGGTTTCTCTGATTTGTTTTACCTGAAATCTGCCATAGTTTCATTGGACCATTTAAAAACAGTCAGCCAATCAGAAGAGAGCCTCAGACCCTCCTCTCTTCTGATTGGCTGACACTGACCTGTTGTTACTAGAGCTCCACATTAAAAGGAATAAAACTACCTAATAAATAAACTTTTTTTTTTTAAATAATGAGCCTGTGAGCAGGATTTGTGACATCACAAGTATCTCGGAGGCCAGTAGGAAACCTGTGGGAAACCTGAAGCTTCCTGGTCACATAGATGAAGACTCAACTTTTTATTGCAGTAGGAGACGTCTTGTGTCAGGCAGTAAACCCCTCAGAAATGAAAAACATTTGCATATCCATACATTCTAGTTGTCAAATAGTATTTTGATAGATATTTGGACTTGTGAGCGACAGGGTATTGATTTTCACACTGATGGAAAATAGCCAAGACGTTTAATAATAACCAGGGCCTCCTGGAGTCTCGTCTTAAAAAAGGCACACGACTGCAACAAATCCACAGCTAACCACGCTAGTCCTGGTTCCTGGATCAGCAACATGACCTAACCGTTCTATTTTCAATCTAGGTCTATCCAGGCCACTTCCACTGTGAAATCAGAGTAGCATGTCTGTGAGATGTGTGTCAGTAAGCTATGCGTCCAGAGAGCTGGGCGTCATTTATCAGTCTAGGCTCGGGGGGCCGCTGGGAGAACGTAACTGAACCGGACACCGGAGCCTAATCCGCACAGGTGTCTCTCTGTAAACCACCAGCTGCTCCTGACATGCAACCCCTCCATTTAGGTTCTGTGGGTGTCATCTAGGGTAATACAAGTCAATTCATTGATTTGGTCTGTTATTGTAGCTCAGCGGTGTTGTTTTGGAGTTGGGGAAAGTCTTTGGTATGTCAAGATTAGACGTGTGAAACGCATTAGTTTCACGAACTAAAGTGTTTTGACGATTGAAAGAGGGAACGAACGGATGGAAATGTAACTGCATCCGAATATGTATTTTACTTTAACCAGGGAACTCTGTCGCATCGAGAATAAACAGATGAAAACAACACAAAATACTGAGCCACAGGATTCAAGAGTAAGAAATAATACAATATAGAAATAAGAAATGTTCTGATCCTGCCATTTGCAGGCATTTCCATTTTTCATCTTAATTGATTAAAGGTGTTATTTTCTCTGCCTGGCAAACTGGAGTTGCTATTGGACAGTGATAAAAAGGGTTAAGGCTAACTTCAACAGAAGAAAAAGATTTGATACAGACCACAGTTAATACTGGTGTCGCTCCACCACCACTGGCCACAGCTGTCGGTGAGTCAAGTTTGACACTTAACTCACAGTTTTCCTTGTAGACCAGTAAGTAAACAGCTGTTGATGCGAATGTTTGGCTTTATAGCAGCAGCAAATAACTTACAAATAGTTGTTTTTTTTTTGTTTGTTTTTTTAAATTGGTGAGTTTATGAAACATCAGAAAAATTGAGAAAACCATTCATAACAGAGTTCATGGAAACCACAATGAATGTTTTGTTTTCTCCAACCAACAGTCAAAAAAACCCCAAAATATGTATTGTAAGATGAGGAACGGAAGGAAATCCAATCGTCTTGTTCGATTGTCCAAACTTATCATAAAGTCCTAAACAACATCTTCAAAAAAAAGAAAGAAAAAAGAAATTGACCAGCTCCTCTGTGACCATAAAATAAAATGCCCAATGTGCAGCACATGTTGAAACATCTGACATGTGGCAGACAAAAGCAAACATGCACCTTTCAGCCTGTACATCATTTTTCAGTTCAAAGCGAAAGATTAATAATGGCATGGAATAACAAGGCCCTCCGCGAAACTCCACCAGCTCACGCTCGACCGACCCAGCACAGAGGAAATGTAGTTCGGACGATTCGGGGGGGAAAAAAAAACTCCCAGAAGCGCCGTCGTCCCACCGGGTCCCACCACACTGGAGCACAGTAGCCCAGTGTGGAGGCTCGGGCCAGCTCTGTGTACAGAAAGTCATGTGCCGTTAACATTTCAACAGGTTTGTTTTATATTGCTTTGGGAACGGAGCTCGGTGGTGGTGGTGGTGGCGGTAGTGGGGGATCCCATATGCAAGCGGTATGTCTTCTGACCTCTCCTTTTTCACATTAAATCACATGTTGTGTTTGCTTGTGGTTCCACTGAATTATTTGTCTGAGGCAGTGGCCACATCCAGAGATGGTGTTATGGTTAAGTTGATGGAGTCTATGGTGAGAGAATCACAATGTATTATTCTGCGCTGCTCATGAAACTCTCAGCGTTTATGTTATTTTACAGTGGGCAGATCAAATTGAAGTGGTACACATTATTCTGTAAAATGAGAGGCCTGAAATATGACAAGTGTTTAGCTTGAGCAGAGTAACTTTATTTTTACTGCTTCTTAAAGGTCCCATATTGTATAAAGTGAGATGAGATGTGTTTTTCGATTATGGATCAGGTCCAGGTTTTGCATTTTATACTGTGAAAGAGAAATGCACACAGCCTGTATTCAGAAACTGAGCCTTCAAAACCAGCTCAGTCAGGACTTCCTGTAACTTTGTGATGTCACAACAAAGCAGCGATCACTGTCAACTGTCCTCCAAACCCCGCCCACCTCGACCCATCGTAGTTTGACCGAATAAAACTAGCAGATTTAAGAAACCAATCTGAGATCTGTCAGCCAATCAGGAAGACTGGAGCAAACATTTACTTAGTGGCTAATAATTTAAGATTGGTTAAAGCCATTAGTTGACTAGCGGTTGCTAACTAACACGACTAAGGAAGTGCAACAATGATCCTTTTAAATATAAGTCCTTCCTGCAAATACACAAAGCTTAACTTCCTGTTACTAACACCAACAAAAGCAAAAATGACACCAAATGTGTCATTATTGCCTCCAGTGGTAAAAAAAACTGCCAGTGAGCGAGCGGCCATGCTAACCGGCTAATGTCAGGCTACTTTCCAAATAAGCCATCTTTCATGTTGATGAGTTTGTATGTCATAATATCTGGGGTCGTCGTCGTCGTCTACCCTGTTAAAATGATGAATGACACTTTGGATTCCTGCCAGACATCTGAAATTACAGTAACATACAGTCCTGTGTTGACTGTGTGTTTTGATATGTCGGGGAGTGTGTGTCCCCTCAGAGTTGCCATAAGCCAGGAGTTGTTTGCAGCAGATGGTGAAACATGGGTGTTTATAATGTCTTTTGTCATCTTCTATCTAAGAACTATCTCTTCTGTCTGTCTGCGAGTAACTGGGTGACTGAGCGTTGCCATTTCCTGTGGAGTTGGATTTTCTTTTCTCAGTCAAAACTTAGTTGACTAAGACTCTTTAGTCTCAGGAAGCTCCAGTCCGCAGGGCACAAAATCTGCACCTCAGCACTTCTGAACTTCACCCACTGACATGTTATATCTTTGATTTTTTCGCACCAGGGCTTTTACTTAAGTACCGTTAAAGAACCTTTTTGAGGTGATGAAACCGAGTTGCTCTAAACTTAAAGTAGTTTTTGGAGTCTGTCGGCTTTTAGCTCAGGGTGTAAAATCAGGTCCCAGCACTGAAAGAGACGGGTCCAAGCTGGCAGGTTATTACTTTGGTAAAAAAAAAAAAGGATTTTAGTGTGAATTATAGATATAGACAAAGAAACTAGCATCCCCCTTGCATTACAGAACCACACACATTATTGCAAAGGAAGGGGTTAGGCCTCATTTGTGCATGGGAACGCACACTTAATTCTGCTTCTTTGAAACCAAATGAGCACTAATTTCACACAGACAGCAGAAAGAGCCATTAGCGAAATCTGTTTGAGGCCCTGCTTCTTGCACAAGTCACGCGTGGAAGGGTTAACTACTCAGGTGGAATGAGAACCAGAAGTGACTGTTTCTCAATGAGTCACCCAGGAGGAGAAGGAGAGGAAGAAGAAGAAGAAGAAAAAGCACTCGTCTCTCATTAACACGCAAACCCTCGATGGCTGTTTCTGGAGTGTGTTTGCATCCACCTGTTGACCCTGGCTCCGCTCCGCTCGTTGCCTTATCCCCTTTCCCGAGGCGAGCCTGCACGTACCAGGTGTTTCCCATCGCATGTGATGCATCTCCCACTGTATAAGCGAGGTAATGCTCCGTCTTTATTGCTGCCTCTGCCAGAGCCAAACAATATGTTTTTGACACAGTTCTCTGAGACTAAGCCAGCGTGCCAAAGATCTCACATGTTTCATTGTATAAGGGCCTCCTGATCGGGGTTGATCCCAGCCCTGCAATATTGGGAGACTAGACCACAGGAAATCCCGAGTGAGCATGAGCACACAACTCCTATTCAGCAGAGTGATTAGAAGCTTTATTTTTGTACAAGAGGGTGCCACACACACACAGAGGGAGAGAGCAGTGTATGGTGCGCGTGTCCTTGTGGCATTGCATGCGGGCAGGCATGCGTTTTGCGAATAATGAGTTCATGGGATCACGGCCGGTTTGGCTTCAGATAAAACCATTTACTTTCTGGGGCAGAGTATATTTGGCTTTTAATTTAGCTAAGCCTACATAACTACCTGATCGAGCCCCCGATTCAGCACAGGCTTTGGCGACCTACAGCGTGGGGCTCACGCATGGCGGCAGATATAACTCCCTGAGAGCGCGAGGGCGCAGCGGCTGGAAAAGCATCGAGGACTCAAAACAACGGTGTGAGAGACAGAGAAGAGAAAGAGGACAGAAGACAGCGTGAGACAATAGCCTGGCTCTGAGCCCTCACCTCTTGCTTACACTGCTGATTTAAAGTCCAGCCGTCTTTTTCTCAGGAGCCCAGTTTCCTCAGAGTCTCGGTGACCTCTCCTCACCCTCTCGGCCATTCTCGGCTTTATTAGTAGCATCCACTGCTGGTGGTGGAAACCCATTCAAGCCCACAGGGACAGGAAGAAGCCAGTGTCCTCATCATCACCAGCCAGCTGCTCCCAACTTAATCTGTCAGACGACTCCTTTCAACAAATTTAATTTGAGACAAGATACAAGATGATAATGTCCGACGGCTGCTGCAGCTGGTCAGGCCGCAGCAGCTCGAGGGCCGAGGGCCGAGGGCCGAGCTCCTCACAGCCTCAGGAATTAAAGAAAAGCAGCAGCCTCGGAGAAAACTGACAGTTTGTGGGAAAATGAGCGGTCTCCGTATAAGTTTGTATAAACAGGAAATGAAATGCTGTACACTTTCCTCTTTGTGCCTCTCACTTTACACGCTGTTGTTACACACAGCGGAGTTCAGGTTCATTTCATCCCGAGTCGGTTTCTGGTGAAACGGAGCTGGAAATGACGATGTAAACAGGAATTACGTGTGGGGGCCTGTATCGTTGAACTTCAGAGCAACAGTGTCAAAAGACATTGAGGCCTCGTGTCTTTGAGGTCAGTCATGAAACCTGAAGCATCTGGGAAAAACTCCCGGCACCTTTCCTCTGTCAGTGATCGCAGTGGTTTTTTAATCCAGCAGTTTTAAATGGCGTCGTCACAGGCTGCACAGTGCTGCTGGGAACCCACTGATTTACAACCTCCTCCTCTGGTTCCACTGCTGGACCTGACCTTACAGAAAGCTTGGCCAAGTTTTTCTGTTGCTCCATGTTACCATTACATCTGAGGCAAATGAGACTTAATACGTTCTCCATAGTTTGAAGATTAACTATTATCTAACAAAGAAGAACTAATAAGTTTTAAATAGCGGCTAAAACGTCCGTGACTCCGTTGTAGACATGGATATTTAAGTATGGTAGCTGTGAAGTTGTGATGTACAGACACATCTGCTCTGTTATATTGATACTTTAGGAGATATTTTAGGTTGTGTTTTACCTATAAAAACTGCTTCGTGGCAAACATATGCCCACTTACCTGTCACTCAAAATGGCCACGCCCCTCAATTATGCAGAAATTGACTGACTTTTAAAAGTGAAAAAGTAGAAACAGAGCAGATTTCAGGTAAAATGCCAACGGGTGAAGTTGGTGCAAGTTGGATGGTGGTTCCGGGGGGCTGGGGCTTCCGACATAAATGAGATTGACAGTTGTGACATCACAAAGTGACAAGAAGTCCGGACGGGTGTTTTAAGGCTCAGTTTCTGAATACAGGCCATGTGCAATTTCTCTGTCTTGTAAAAAGTCTTGTAATGTTACATGATTATTTCATAGTGTGGTGAATGTGCAGGTCACAACTTGTCCACGAGAGCGTTTTGGAGTTGTTGGATTGTGTATTTGATGAGTTTTGAGGGACAGGGGACCTTGTACCGTTCACCTCCACTGTGTTCGCTGAGCAGCTCACGTCTCTGCCCTGTGGATCTCAAAACAACATGCAGTGATAATTAAAGGTAATGAACCTACTTCTATGACTATAGGGATTATGGCAACAGGCGCATTTGCCAAAAATGTTGAACACAAATGTCTACCTTTATACTGTATGGAGCTTTATTACAAACATCTACCTTTATACAATTTGGGACCTTTTGTTTTTCCAGTTAGAGGATGTGTTCGGTATCTTTTTGATCCAAAACTAATTCCACTGTTTCCTGAAAGTCTGCTCCCACAATCCTCTGTTCATTTGCAGTTGTTCGACTCCTGCAGGCGAATGGATCTGTTCCTGCTGAACCACTTCAGCTCCCCATGTTTCAGGCTTTTCTCTGCGCAGCCGCTGGCCGAAACATGTGTTTTGAATATGTTTGTTGTATGATTTCTCCCACTGTTTCCTTCCTCTGGAAAATGTCTAATTTCAACCTGAGAAGTTTTTGCCGTAGTTTGTCTCGCGCCCGCCCTTGCTCCGCTGAACACAGTCGTGTGCGCGGCCTCGCTGACAAAGACCGAAGCAGACAGTGTGTATGAGTTTCGAAGATTGCCGTTGTCTCAAGTAACCATACCTCATGCCAATTATGCAAAAGCTGTAAACACAACCAGTAGGATAATGATAATAGGAAAAATATGCCCAAACTCTCTTTGGAATAACAAACATTTTTCAGTCCGAGGAATGAAAACCTCCAACTGTACGAGTACTAAACATCAGGACAAGCTTGTTTAAACTTCCCACAAGTCCTACCTGTTGTCACATACCGTTTACAAATGAGCAAAGGCAGAAGAAAGACGACAAAATGAACCAATTAGGGAGAAGAAAGTCAAGTTGAGCATGTCTCAGGGGCCTTAAAGGCATCACTATATAAAGTCCTGCTCACATCTTATCATTTGTCTTCATAAGTAATTGTTGAAGATGAAAAACAACCATTTGTAACATGGGCATTAGTCATCATGGAGAGAGGTGTAACCTTCACACAAGGAAAAAACTATACCCCTCTTCTCATGTGAGCTTCATTCAAACAAGGCACTAAATCATTTAACACTTTCTCAGATGTCCCTCCAAGAAACAAAGGAAACGTAAGTGATAAAAAAAAAAAAAAAAAAAAAAAAGGTAGTTCAAGAGCTATTAGGATACAAGGGGGAAAAAAGGGGAAAAGATGACAGACATGTGCTATTAATGACCAACATCTGCAATGTCGAGAAGATGTTGCTATTCAAGCCTTACAACAGGAATCAAAGACACGTGCATGGCAGAGGGTTAGCGGCGCTGCGAGTTCAGCCAAACGTTGCCTGGCACTTTGTAGCGGGCATACAAAACAACCACGGTCTGCTGAAGAGTGGACCCTGAACACGGGAACAGCTGCTCGCATGTTCAGTTCCTAACAGACAACAGGGTTTTGGTAAACTACCGTTATGTACCAGAGTCGGGTTTCTCCACCCCTAAAACCCTTCTGCCCGCCGTCACTGTTTGTAATGAAACACACTGACAGTGTCCCCACAGTTGTTGCATGAAGTCACTCAGTGAGTGGATATGAAAACCACATTGGGCTCCTCGCTCCTTGAAGATGGCAGCTCGTTGCATCCTTTGGTTTTTAAGGGCTATGAAGTAAAGAAATGACATTCGAGACCTGGTTCAAAGGCAGTCAGGGCAAATATCTGTGGAAACCTATAATAGGAGAGGATGGCATCGATAGGACTGTAATTTTTCGAAGGCAGGGCGACCTAGGAAGTAGGATGAATGACCGTAAAGGTTTATCCCTCAATAGAAATGAACAATATAGCCAATATAGTCAACCTCAATCAGACAATGTGCAGCAATATTGATGATTGTTTATTGTTACAGTTGAAATAACATCAATTATATCCATGTCTTGCAGTTCATCAATATTGTCCCGTGCTGAATGTTGGCTCATTTGTGTAATTAGCATTATTAGGTAAGAACGAAGATGGAGATGGACAGAGATGTTTGACCTGTGGTTTTTTTGCAGTCACAATATCTCTGGCGGTTATTTTGAAAAGTAAACTACAGTGATTCAAATAAGAACCGAAGCCATAAACAATGTGGATCATCTGGTCTCAGAGTTGATCCAGGCTCTTGTCACAGTGAAACAGAGTAAAAACACAAAATGGTTGCTGCCATTAATACTTTCCAAGGTCCTGACTCCGTCTATTATAAACTGATGTGCAGTGTTTTTCTGTCTTGTGAGCATAAGAGCGTGTTATTGATCTCATCCTCAAACTGGACTTGCTTATTTTTATACTGGTACTTGTCACACAACCACAGCACTGGTTGTGTTTTTCCTCTTCAAATGACCTTGTTTGCACCACTTTGTTTTTGACTGACTTCATGAATTTCACCTTTTTTGGTACAAGACATAATAAAAGTTATGTTTTTTTTCACATTGCTTTTAAATCGGTAAGCAAATGGCTATTAATGCTAATATTAGCTATGGAGCTGCATCAAGAACATACAAATATCTCCTTTAATAAGACTCTGCCACCTGCTTCTGACTCAGTTTTTAAATTTGGCTGGACTCTCACGACTGGACCTGATCCACTGCAGCTCTTACCTGTGCATCTCGAGTTTATAGAGTTGCAGCACTCACGCCAAGACACTGGATGGATCTCACACTTTTCTATTTCTGTGGCTGTAATAGCACCAACATTTATATTAATAGGGTTTTTTTGTTCATGGAAATATTCCCTTTGTATGGATTTATTATGAACATCTGGTGCTTTTATCTCTATCTTAACACCTTCATGTCAGAGATCTGAGCATTTAGCCTCTTTCTGATGGTTTGCCATGAAGTCTTTTAATAGAGGACACGAGAAGCGCTCATACGATCCTCCTCCAAAATTTACTAAATACTGAAGACTTGTGAAAAACTCTCGCCACACCTGTTTAGCAGAAAGTCGGACCGGCCGTCTTGTATTTTAGTTTTCATTTTCAGCAGTTGGTCCCAGAAAGTGCAAAGTCTGCCAGTTAAAACAATCTGATCCTGGATCAGGAAGCAAAAAACTGAAGAAGAAACCCACTGTAGCTTGGTACCAACAAAATAAAAATCTCACCAGGATCTTGATGTGAACTCTTCTAATTGGACACCAATCTGTTTCCTATCAGCTTCTGATTGAACTTGATGCCTTCTCCTCTTGGCATCACACTGTGTTCTGAGTTCTCCAGTGACATTTAAGCTGTGCGTGATCTTGCAGTAGCAGCGGTGACAGATCTGAGCCTGTTTTTTCGACGGAAACATGCAAAAACCGCCTGGACAGGGTTCATGAAAAAAAAAGAAACGGGTGCAAGTTTGTGGCTCACATTGCAGCGAGCATTCATGCACATAGAGACAGATAGCGTGACAGTTAGTTGTACAAGGGGGTGTTTTGTATTTCTTTTTGTTTTTTTTGTTTTGTCTTTTTTTTTTTAGCAGTTGGACCACAATAACCACACAAAATGGGATAATAGAGCATATTTTCACATATTTTTAGATTAGGCGTGCTGCAGAGTTTCCAAAAATGTTTATTCCATAATTAAACAAAAAGATTTTATGTTTCCATGAAATAACAAAAAACAGCCTGGAAAAGCATAAAAAAAAAATAAAAAAAAAAAGCTGAGAAATCACATGATGAAACACAGCTATGCAACACTACTGTAAAATAAACACCGGTGTAGGACTCGACCATGTAAACTGCCAACATATGCAGCTGCATTTTGAAATCAAATGAAGCCAGTTGTGAGGACTCGGGGTTGTGGATTATTCCAATTGCTCCAGTGAAACTGTTTAGTGTCCAACAGGAGAAGAATGCGGTTGCACTGGCCGACTACCAGCTGCGAATGTCTTTTAGCGTAGTAAAGTAATATGGAATTAAAAAGTGCATGCATTCATAGCAAAATCCATTTTTGGGATGAGTGAAATGTGGCTCGAGGGAGAGAGCCATAAATCAAAACCTGAGTACAAAACTTGAGGTATGACACTGGTAGAGAGTTTTCTCAGCATGTGTGGAGCTACCAAACCGAATAAACTAACATTTGAGCACAGAGGGATATTCCAATCAAAACTGAGAGTACGGTATTTAGTGCAAAGTATGCATGGCAATACCCTATAATCCTCCCTGTAACTAGTTAAACCCAAACACTACAAGACTAATCCTGTGTCCTGTGCTCTTTTTTCTCTGATTGTTGGATTCACTCAGTGCTGGAGCAGATAAACCAATGTGTGGTGGCAGCAGAGGAACCTGCAGCCGAGTGGTGTATTCTGGCATCGAACCTCCTGTTCTCACTCTGTTTTAAAATCTACTGTGAGGCGGACAGCGCAGCTCTGTCAGTTCTCCTCATCTCTGTGAAGAAACAGAGCGTTGGCAGCCGGACAAGTTCCCCCTCTGACGTCCAAACATCCAAATCAACCTGTCCCAGGTGCTTCGTTTGCCTTCCTTCCTCTGAGTGGCCCACATCCTCTCACCCCAGTGATCCCTCTCTCTCCCTCTCTCTCTCAGCTCTGAAACAAACGTCTCTAGCAGACGCTGAGATACTCTAACCCGCTGGCTGTTTGCGCAGATCTCATCCTCGACAAGGACGAGAGAGGCACAGGCGAGGGGAAACTTATCACATGTGCAAAAATGAGTCTGAATTCTTGCCCCCTCGTATTCAGCAGCCAGTTTTATTAAACTCGCCCTCGACAAAGTGTGATCCAGCGTGAAAAAAATCTTGCAGCTACCACATGCGGTGGCTTAAGTCCAAGGCAAACACTCCCACCGGTGTGTACACCAAGACAGATGACTATAGGACTCAAGGCCTGGCTAGCACAACGTAGCCCTATTCAGTATTTATTTTCACAGTTCAAAGCACTGGCAGCAGCCCACTTAGTGTCTGCAGTCCAGTCCAATGCACCCCTGATTGCCACAGTGAGGCTTCGCAGCCCACAGTCATATACTGTAACCGGTGCCAGCCACTAACTCCACATCTGCAGTACCCCAAGAAATGGCGAGGCAGCATCCAGGAGGAGGAGGAGGAGGAGAGGGGGGAGGAAAGAAAGGGGACAAAGGGGGGGTTTGAGGGGAGGCTTAAGGGTAGGGGGTAAAGGGATTCCTCTGAAACCACACGTTGCTGTCGGTTGAACGGCTGCTTTGTGCAGCTTGGCGCGATCGCAGAAGCCACATTAAAGGACGAGTTCTGTTTTTCGCCAGAGCCGTGATAAGTAATGTCTCGCAGGCCGCGGATCTGAGCGCTGAACTTTGTGCCCTTGGCTGTGAAGTTTATCACTGCACTAACTGGATACCGTCATACCCACCCATTCAGGCTCCGCTCCATGAAAAAAAAAAAACCCCGAAAACCTTTGTGATATACAAGCTACCGTACAGAATCAAGGAGGATTCTGGGTCATGTGGGGATGCAGATGTGAGCTGAGAGGTGTCTCGTGTTTCTCGGGATACGTTTACTGTCTGGGAATTCCCCCCTTCTCGTCTACGGGTGATTTCCTCAAAGAGGGGATAAAGATGGAAAATCTGTTAAATGATGAGGAAAATGTTGTGGAAAAAGCTTTTTTCAGAAGCGATCATTGGAGAGGAGACAGAACAAGCTGCGCTCACGGTCGTGTGATCAGAAATCTAGGTCATATAATTTCATTGTGATCGGGTTTTATTTCCCTTTGTCTGAACTGTGAACGTGCACACTCTGGAGTCTCACTCCGTCTGCGTTCACAGCTCATTACCGAAGCAGAGTGCTGTCATACTGCAAAATGAAGGCCCGATGATCTCTATCAACTTCAATAACAGTCAAACACGAGTTCAATTTTCAGTTCATCTCTCAATTAATGTCACACTGTGTAAAGGGGTG
Organism: Selene dorsalis; assembly: GCA_900303245.1. Taxonomy (NCBI): domain Eukaryota; kingdom Metazoa; phylum Chordata; class Actinopteri; order Carangiformes; family Carangidae; genus Selene; species Selene dorsalis. Next base: position 14,570 of record OMNW01031958.1, read on the forward strand.
TAGGTTTTTATTTTGAAAAGACGCTGTTCATCATCCGGAGAAGCCTGGGAAAAGAGGGAAAAAATGGGAATATGGATCTTTAGCTCACGGTCACATGGCCTCTTCAATATTTATAACCACATTACTGAACAATTGGGAAAAGTCAGCTTCGGGTTCCATGTTAAAGTTCAAGTCCAATGGAGTCTCTAATGGCCGATTTGCATGAACGCAATAAACAAAAACATGGTAGAAACGCACTTTAATAACTCGTGCCAAAAATATCTTATGCTTGGATGGCAGCTCCTTGAGTTGCATCCAGCACGTTAATTTAGAGGAGGTTTTTCAGCGAAATTAACGCAAATTATTGTTTCAGCTTCCAACTGATTTTATGCATTTTGTATTTTTTGACCAAACACTCTGTTCTGCGCTTTGCTGACTTGACCCCAGAGAGCCCTTCAGCTGTAATGTAATGGCTAAGAGACTAAATCAAGGTTGGCCAATACATACATTCGGTGCGTTTTTATTGCCTGCCTCCTCCTCATGAAGTCCCTCCACTCCAAGTTTTTTTTTTTTTCTTAAACTTTTCTTCTCAGTCTGGAGTCTGTCAGATGCAGTTGTTAGCTGATCGGCTGTATGTGGATTGAGGGCTGTTATTCACAACAAGCTCATCAACATGACCGTGTTGGATCACCCCTCTGTGCTTATTGGTCTAGGCAGTAAGTACCGCATGACAGTGAGGACCAGTAAAGTTTCCTCACTCCTTTTAACAGTCCTGTTTTTTAGGATGTGTCCGGGACAAGCGCAGCAAGACAGTTTATACGTTTCTTTTTTTTTTTATTTATTAATAAAACATAAGCAGATTTTAAAGCAATAATTGCCTGCCATATGGATATTGAGAGTTACGGTGGGTTGCTGTAATAATTCCTGACCCTCATGTGAAACCTCCTCAAGTGACTTTACTTTCAAAGACGGGCAAAGTTTCATTCAAGTTTAGCCAAAGCTTAGTATGAGGCTTCAGCAGCCTTCCTGGCAGTCATGGGGAGGTCTTGTTGCCAGTGTTTTGGTTCAACATAAAAAAAAGAAAGAAAGAAAAGAGAAACTACATTGGTCTAGTATAACCTTCCACTGTGGCTCAGCAAGAAAACACTGTCCAGGGAAACACAAAGGAAGAATTTCATCTTCCAAATACACAACAGAGATGGTTTTGAGTTTAAGTGTCCAAGGGAAGATCTACATTTTTCTTCGGTTTCACGATTTAAATACAAAAAGTCTCATGAGTCAAAGAGTCTCATGTCTGAAAGAACCAGACGGATCTCCAGCCCAGTTGATCCAGAACAACAGCTGGTTGTGGATAGTCACATAAAACACACACACTTATACTGTATGTGCAGACAGGTGCTAATTACCAAATGTGTCTACTTTTGGAGACAACAGCCGTTTTCTTTATCGCCGTGACAACTGCAAGACGACTCCTTTATTGGCTGGGTCATGGGTGAAATATATAATGCACCAAAGTCAAGTCTACAGTTACAATTAGAGTATAAATCAATTACTTCAATGATGAGAATACATTGGAAATAGTAACCTAAACTTACACCTCGAGGAAAAAGTCACAGTTTTCCTACAGTTAAACTCTTTTGAGCCTTTTGTCAGATGAAAATCAATACAATTCACTCTAAAACTATAAATACAGGACAAAGGTTGTTTTGGTTTTTCCACCTTTTCCTACCATACAAATGTAAAGAACAGCATTCGTTTGCAGATATTTTTACACATTTTTTCTTGTATTACTCTCATGACTTGTGAAGCAAGTCAAAGTTAACGCATAGAAGTTTTCCTACTCGTAACGTTATGTTGTTCACATGATGATTAAAGGTGATTTCACACAAAGTAGATCAGTTCACCTCAGCTCAGCAGCTGTCCTGACATCATCTACAATACCTTAAGGTCTTTTGTATTGTACCGTGGACACATAGTGGCATTAAATGTCCAAAGAACACTAAGAATTAACGTACATGCTTTATCGTCAATACAACGTGGACAGAACCTAAAAGCCTGACTATACTCCAACCAATGAGGACCTTGGGTTAAGCCTGAAAGCTCCAGAAGACTCTAAATGGGGATTGTTGTTGAACTACAATCTCCAGGGTCAGGTGTCGACTATAATGCTTAATGTAAAAGTCATCTTGATGTGATGTTTTTAGGTTTTTCTTTCTAGTCCGTCACCATTCATTTCGCCATGTTCTCGTATTTCTGACTTTTCTTTGCTATTAAATAAACTAAAGATTACAACATGTGGCCTGTTTTACCACATGCAGTCCTTCTCCCTTGTCAGTACATTGTTTGAACATGAGGCACTTGTTGAATATGCTGTGACGGCATCCCCTCACTATTCTATTCAAAACCTTAGAGACGGTTCCCCTAATTACAGACGCGTAACGAGAGCTTCGTCCTTCATACAAACCAAAAGAGTTAAACATTGATGAGGAAAGGGAGGAAGATCGAGGTGAATCGGCAGGGGAGCAGATGATTAAGGGCCCTGAACACCGTGTCCATGCTCCTCTGTTTGTTTGTCTGAACGGAGCATCAAGCCAAGACAGAAATCTCCAGGATTAGATGGTTATAAATTGGTGATGAAATAATCCTGTTGGGCAATCCCAATATCAAGGGACGGGAAGTCGAGTTTCCCAGCACCGTGTGTCAAACAAAAACACACAATGGTTTATAGACATGGTGAGTGAGCCTCGCTGAGCCCCTCCATAACAAAATGCAGGCGTATACTGTACTTGTTATGTTTGGTGTAGTCATTTGCTCTTTGTTTGGTGCATGTGTTTAAATAGGGGTGTGCTGCAAGAGTGAGTCATTTTGTTGGAGTATTTATCATGAGAGCAACAGAAACCAGATCGAGACAGAATCATTAAAACAATTGCAATAGAGTTGCAAATGGTTTTTATTTTAAATAAGTACCGAGAACCGTTTAGCGGTCATTAATGTTGTTTCAGCCGTGTTGCAAACATGGGAAAACAAGACTGAGAGTTACAACCATGCTAGCAGCTTTGTGAGACAGCACGTCCCATACAGTATAGAGGTAGACGTTTGTGTGAAAGCTCCATACATTATAAAGTACATAAATACAGCCTGTGTGAACTGAGCCTTAAAACCAGCCATTAGGACTTCCTGTGACTTTGTGATGTCAAAACAACGCAGTCTCCAAAACCCGCCCACCTGGACCCACCATCCAACAACTTGCAGGATTTGGTTTCTCGGAGTGTTTTATTCTGAAATTCTTATTCAGTCTTGATTGTTGGTGTGTTTTCTAGGTTGTTATCCATGTTTCATATCAATTTCTGGTACTTTAAACCACAACTATATATCATATGCTTTTAGTGATGTAAAACAATGTAAAGTACTGGGACTTTAAACACAGAGACGAGATGAGAGCATGTTGAGGTCGTCTGGTGTCAGTCATGTAATGGTGATAATGAAAGGATCAGCGAAAACATCCATCAGTTGTTCAGATACATGTCAGTCTGAACCAAAGTGGTGCACCAAGATTACCATGCTGCTCGTGAGGCAAAAGGTCAAACATGCGCTGAGGACACACAGTTGTTGAGGGCCTCTATAATCATGTTCAAGAAACGGATAAAGATAAACTCAAACTCAAACATACCTTTTTTTTTTTTGGTGTCACCTTACAGTAATACCACATTTCCTCCATATTTGCTCTATTTTCATTCGTCACTGTCATATTTAATGTTTTGTGTTGGCCCCTGTGTTTCTCCAAAACACAGTTGCCCATGATAGTACTTCTCCTGTCTGGGACGTGTAAGCTTTAGTACCCAATATTTTACGCATAATGACAGTGCAAGCGTATATAATCCCAAGATCGCAATCTATCAGCCTGGACGGCCTCAGGCGAACAACAGGAAGTGGTTTGATCCAAGAAGGGAGGTTTAACAAACTGCTATGTCGGACTAACATATAAAAGCTGTGTTATAGGTCCACAGTGAGTGACGGCTGTGTAGGATGCATGTAATTTTGCATGAAGCCACCAGCCCACCCACAGCCAAAATATATGTCATGCAGATCGGAGAGCTTGTCTCAGTTTTTTTTTTTTTTTCCTCAATAAAGCAGATTTTTTTAGTCAGGGGTGCTGGTGTTTAGAGATCAGATAGCATCATGTGTCATCCTACACCGCGTGGTTTCCACTCGCAGAAGTTCATAGAAGTCCTTTTGTTGGAGTGAAATCTTGGAGTTAATTAGCAACAGTCAAACAAATTGATGCAGTTGGTCTTTGTAATGCCACACCATGGACGTTTTCTGTTAACGTGGCTGTGGGATGGATCCATGTTTGGAGCAGTAAACCACAGAGTCTCCAGCCTGATCAGAGCACAGTCATTTTCTGAGAAGAAATCATAAAGTTCCTCCTTGTTTGTGCAGTGGGTTTATCAGATTTTATTTGTTGGAAACAAAAGTCATAAAAGTTGTGCAAAAGCCGTAAAAGCGAAAACAGTTACGTCTAGGTGGGAGCCTCAGAGTCGAGTCGCACTATAACTCTGTTTAGTCTTGTTATGAGCAACATAATCGATCGGTCCATCGTTAATGTAAACATACAACATACATACAGGTTACTATGGTAACAAGCTTGCTTTGATAGATTTGCTAATTATGCCATTTTAATAGCTTTATTATAGGTTGTTTAATCTTATTATCTCTCTTGTATTTAAATTGTAGTATTACACAGTACGTTTTGCATGTACATTTTTAACATGCAAACTAATAGGAGACAAAATAACATCTCACAAAAGTGAAATATGCTCGATTTTCAGCAAATACATATTTTTTACCAAACAAACTGAAGGCACTTTAATCCATAATGAACACACAGTAATCCATGGAGTTTAAAGGTCAGAATCAACAGGGCAGGATGTACATGGGTGTTGGGAGTGGTTGTCTAAGTGTTGTAAGAGCATGAAAACAAACTAGAAGAAAAGAAACAGAGCATCATACCCGAGCAGCTGCCTGCGGGGAAGGTGAGACAGAAACACTGGCAGCAGCAGCAGCAGCCGGAGCTGAAACAGCGAGGTCCAGGTGATGGAAAGTTGGCTCAGATAAATCCCTGACCCACCCACCAGGTATCTGAAAGACGGGAAGACAAAAACAGGGTGATGGGCAGAAGGCAGAGGTCATCACAGCAGGGAAGTAGGAGCATAAAGGAGCAGAAATGGAAATAGACAAGAAGAGATAGATTTTAAAATTGTACTTGGGGACAGTTACCTTTTATATCCTCAGGACACTGATGAATAAAATCAGATCCGCTCAAAAGTAGATAGTGGTGTGTTATGTCGGAGGAGAACTTTGAAGAGAGCTTACTGAAAATGTTTCTTTGAACATTATTCTTCTGCACCAAAAGTAGTTCATGGAGAAGAAAGTGTCTTTGAAGGACAATATAGAGCCACCTTTTTCAAATCTATAAACGGTGAGTGTTTGGAGACTTGAATTCAGTGTTTGGTTGCCCCTTCTGCGACATATTCCTTAATATCATGCTCATTAGTTTGGCCTTCAACATCCATAATGTATGTTATGTTTTTCTAAATATAGACAGAATGTGGCCTGTAAAACGGCTTCAGTGTTTCTCAAGCATCCATAGTCATAACAGAAATACATGACATCAGAAATCATAAAACCTGACTCGCACTATGCTTATATTGCTGTCATAAAGCAAACTCCCAAATGTGCCTTATCCCCCCAGACTTTTCCTAGAGCTTCTTGAGACGCTGACCCCCTTTTCTCAGTCCCCTCAAAGTATGGCGGTAAAAAATCTGGCAGCGGACCTGAAGCGAACCCTGCCGGAGAATTGAAACCGTACGAATCGTGGCGTTTGTGGGGACTGAAGTGATGTGTAAGTTGTTGAATTTATCTACATGTGTCCTCAATGTTTGCTGCTATAAATACTGGGTCGGGGGTGGGGGTGGTAGGGCAGGTTGGAGATGGAGGGGATTGAGCTGCCCCCTTTGCATCCCAATTCATCATTTCCCACCATCGGCCCACTGCGTTTTATGACACCACACTGGATGGATGGCGTTCTTCCAGAGGATGATCTAACGACGCTAAATCCATGGCGACTGGTTCACTTTAAGTGGGTGATGACAAAACTGGCTGCACTCTGTGCAGTCATCTGATTGTGGATACACATATCATTCAGTAAGTCATGCAGGAGAAACAATAGGAACGTTTTTGATCCAAAATGAGACGTACTTAAAAGAACAACATCTACTCATGATTACAAGTTGTAATGCCTTGGCAGATCCTGCAAGTTGCATGATTATCCGAGTGTTACGTTTTTATGTGTTTATGTCTATTACATTACTTGAAGTAAGAAGATCATCATGACTTGAATGATTACATGTGATGTAACAAGTTTAGCTTGCGGTGACATATCTGCAAAAAATTAGCACCAGTTTGGCAGATTACAGCTGCTCTGAGTTTTCTAGCCTCGAGGCAAAGCTAGCAGGCTACTGGGCTAAGACCTGTTTGCAACTTCTCTCTGCTGGAAGACATGGTAGCTAGCTGGGAGAGGGTGGTAGTTTGCTCATGGTTGTCTTTATTATGATAATAATAATAATAATAATAAAAAGTTATAATACGTGACCTCTGAGCAGTTTTATGTGAGCTACAGTGAGTTGCTACCGGACCATGAGCTAACATGCTAACTTCATGCGCAGACAAGAGTGGTATAGCTGAGCGCTAACAATGGTTTTAGATCGGATGAAGTTTGATGCTCTACTTGTGTCATTTCTGGACTTTAGCGGATGGACTTGGACTTGTTTGTAAACGGCAAATAATGCTAATGATGCTAACGTGTGTAGCAAGAGCTAAAAGTGGAGGATCCTGCAGCTAAAGAGCCATTTACCATGATTTTCTCAATAAGGTTGTAACATTTCAGATTATCTAAAGGATCTTAGGTAGATTTGACCTATTATCATTAATGGCCTAAAAACTGTCATACATGAACCTACAGTACAGTCCGAGCACTGACAACTGGTTTTGTTCTGTGTAACATAGATAAAAAAAAAAAGATATGTTGCATATTTTATGTATATATAATATGATATTTGTCAAATAAATAAAAGTATGGCATTAGGTATAAAGTGTCAGGTCATGACTTAAACACTTAAACAGCAGCTGCCTCATACTCATATCTTATGATTTTGCTTGAACAAATCCACTTGTGTTACATTTGGTTTATGTTTTGGTGTGAAAATCTTTTTTCAATGTTTCAGCCTTTTTTTAATCTTGTATCACATAAAAAACTCAAGTGAGCCTCTTTCCCACATCTAATGAGCCCAGCTTCAGACGCCTGCCTCCCCGTGAGGAAATGAAGCTGCCCCTCTTCTCCGCCACGAGAACAAGCCTTCGCGGTTATAAAATGTTACACAAAACATGAGCTGCCGTCACGCCCACGTGCGCCTCCTCATCATCACCGCGTGGCTGTTGCACTTCCTCTCCCGGTGCCTTGTGGGTACATCTGGAGAACCTGTATAATACGAGCTTCACATGTCGAGACGAAGTGTGGAAACGCCGAGCTGTCCAGAGGACTGAGGAGGAGGAGGAGGGAGGTGGTGGAGGGGAGACGTGTTGACAAGTTCAGTTCCAGGCAAATTTGGATGAGGAATTATCGGGGGTGGTCATCTTTGGTCGCACTTTTCACAGTGGGATATTAAACCTCTTCTGGGTGTAAATGAAGACATTCAGAGAGATAATTCCCACCATGCCTCGCTGCCGTGGAAGAACGGACACCGTCATGTGCAGGAGTTTACCGAGTGTGGTATTGCTTTGGCTTTTAAACAGAGGCAAACGTGAAAGCCGCAGCTTTACTAATACTCACACTTGTTTTGTGGTGCACTGCTGCAGATATTTACAGCACTGTAAATCACATGGTTTCACTCTGTGCAGAGCAGAGTTCTGCTTCTTTTAGTAAAAACCCAGCTTCACTTTTAGATAATGACATGCTTTCACATATAGGGCAACTACACTGTGTAACTATAGTTTTCTATTACTGGACAGCAGAGTGCATCTTTACTGGAATGTGGGAAGTTAGATATCTGACTCAATTAGAGCTGGTTGACCTTCACTGACCTCTGGTCTTTGTGAGCACATTAAATGATATAACCAGTGGTTTGCATGAGTAGACATCGAGATGACATGTCTGAGGTCTTCACTGCTTTACAATTGTCTGTGCTGCAGTTCACTAGCTTCGCCTTAAAATGGGCCTGTATGTGTGTAAAACTTCTAGATGATGACTTGTGATAATGTGCCTTTGCATGTTCACCTGGTGTGTTAATAACCATTGTCGTTATCTGAGTTGTCAGATTGTGAGAGGTATTTGCTGTGTGGCTTGGGAGAAGGACGAGGCAGCATTAGTGACACTAAATCCATTTTATGTATCTTCATAATCCGGATTAAAAATCTGGATACAGATTTCATGATAATACCAGGTGTACATAGATCTTAATAAAGTTAATGTAGTACTAACAGTGCTGTCAGTAAATCATCAGTTCATTTTCTCAAACATGGTCACAAGGTATAGCTTAGCATATATAGCATTTTGTACCTTTTATTAGACAGGAACACTGACAACAGACTGTGGGAATGACATGCAGCACAGATCAGGAGTCAAGCCAGTGATCACAGCTTCAGACTACGCCGACGTGGGATTTGCTCTAACCTCTCGACCACTGACCACTCCACGCCCTTTATAGTCTGAACCGAGTCTGAAACCAAACACATGTAAAAGGCGTCTGAGTAGGGCTGCACAATATGCAAAAAAAACAACAACATATTGCAATGGGCAGATATTGGAAAATGTGATTTCAGTGGAATGGATCATATTTACTTCATCTTTAGTCCAAAAAATATCAAATTGGTGATTTGAGTGTGGTTTGGACTTGTACCAGACAAACATGATTTGTTGGTTAAGGCGTCTCTGTAGCAACACAACAATTATAATTCTGACAATGCACAACAATGTCTCATAATTGCAGCTGTTGTGATTTGGATGACACACATACACACATACAGCCATACTGTGACTTTGATATGATAATTGGTACGTATAAAGATCCATATGGTTGCTCTTCTGGAGCTGCTGAATATCAGACGTGATCTTCACTGTCAGATGAAATCTGGTTTATTTGTTTTTCTCAACTGCTTCTTCCAAAGTTTTGAAACAGCTTCGACCTTGAGCACCTTTAAAAAAAATAAAACTAAAAGTCTATGTGCAAATATGCAGAGCCTTTTAAAAACAGCACAGTGACCTTAATAAAAAGCCGACGGTACCAAGCAAAGTGAAAGTGTTGAAACGCATTAACACCTGGGCCAAAGGAGGATATAAACAGGCAGCTACAGGAAGTGTAAACAGTTTTTATAAATAGAGTTTCCAAAAACACTTGAAGTCTCAGGAGGGCTGCGAGCTGCAGATCC
>OMNW01031960.1:0-11483 GCA_900303245.1 Selene dorsalis
GGAAGGTTGTCATTCACGTCTCGGACCTTAATGGTAACAGTGCTGGTTGCAGAGTTTCCCCCTGGTTTACCATTGAGGTCTTGACCTTTCAATGTAAGAGTGTATGTGTCTGCTGTCTGAAATCATAAAATAGCCATAAAATACTTAGAGGGGAAGTAGGAATGTACCTATGTTTTTTTCAGGGGTGGATGTCTATATAAAAGTAGCTGTCTACATAAAATCTGATATATCTGTTACTATTCTGGATTCAATAAGAAAGCCTAAATTTTTTGAATTCATTAGCTTAAGAATTCACTTTGGGCCTACTTCTATTATTGTTATTGGTATTTATAGACCCTCATCTGCCGATAAAGATTCTGTTGAGGCCCTTGGGGAACTTCTGGCACGTTATCATAATGACAAGCGTATTATAACAGGGGACTTAAACCAAAACTAGTTCAACTCAAATTCTGATTATCTCAAAGAGATATCGTTGACCCCACTATGCCTGACCTAAAGGATGATAAAAACCCCACGTTAATTGATTTAATTTTTTCTAATAAAGTCGACAAAATCATTGCCAGTGGTGTATTTGAACAAGACTTCAGTGATCACTCTCCCACTGCCTGTTTTAAGAAGCACTCATTTAGTCTTAGATCTAATGTGATTGTTAAAAGAAATCTTAAACATTTTAATGCATAAGCCTTTTTGTCAGATATTGAAGTGACTGAGTGACAGTGTTAGGGTTAGCTCAATCTGTCTGCTGCCCAGCTTGCATTCAATTCTTTTAGTTTCACCTTTAACTCTGTTTTAAACTCTCATGCTCCCCTCAAAAAGATAAAATCGAGGATCGGGTAACGCCTTGGTTCTCTCCAGAACTGGTTAAACTTTTTCGATTAACAAACTCAGCCTGGGTTTTAGCTTGAAAGACTGGTGATCCTAGCCACTGGCAAGCTTTCAAGCGAGTCCGAAATAAGTGCACATCTGCCAGTCCAACTTTTATTTAAACCATATTGCCTTTTCGTCCTCAAATCCCTCCAAGTTTTGGAACGCTGTAAAATATCTGAATGGCAAGTATTTCTCTCCCCTCCCACATTTACTGAAAGGATCGTATGGTTACTGACACTGAAGACATTTGTACCGCCTTTAATAAGCAGGGAAGTGAACTGGCATGGAGGAGGAAACCTAATTGTTGTCAACACTGAAAATAAAAATGCCTGAAAATGAAAACAACACTGTAACAATGCTCTGAAAACAATGTAGTTCATATTTTACCTCTCTGTCCAAAGGGTTTTTGACCCTGATGGTCCCATCAGGGTCAATGTAGAACATGTCACCGGTTGGATCCTGACCTATTAGGCTGTAGGCAATCTGGGAGTTCTCATTCCCTGGTTCATCAGCATCAGTTGCAGAGACTTTTATTACTGAGGTTCCTTTGAAAACAGAATTGGAAGAGTAGGATTTTGTAAGACGATGCTCTGTTGTGTTTTGTTGTACCCAAAAGTTGTTCACATTTATGGTTTGTCACATGATGTATATCTTTGATGCCCGATGAATACTATAACATTTCTTCTGCAAAGCTTTTCTGAATAGTCTGGAATTGTTTACATCCATGTTTACTTCTTTACTGCTTTTATTTGCGCATTGCAAACTGTTTCATGCAATTCAGGCAGCTTCACTCAGGCTGGGTGATGGTATTGCCTACTTCATAATCACTGGCTCATTCACAGCTAGTCACATCAAGTCATATTCATGTGGGCATACTGACATACTAACTCTCTAACCATCCATGGTTTATCCTTGGTATCATTTATACTTTAAGCAGCAAACAGTTTTCACCAAATCTAATTTTCGAACCATTTGGTAGGGTTCCAGCTAGTACAACCACATGGCCTGACATGGAAAAGTTTTTTATGGGTGAGTCAATCCATGTTTTGTTTGTGATGTTTATATGCACGTGTATCAGGCAAGCTGCACATGATACAGTACACAAAAATGTCTACTTGTGGTTGCACAGATTCCACTGATCAACAGGTGGTCAGGTCAGTCACTTTCAATTACTGGCAAAATCAGCCTTGTAGATGCTTTCTGAAGAAGGAAATAAACACATTTATTATACCTTGATGATACTACAGTGCTTTTTGGCAAGTAAGGATGAGTGCAAACAACTCTGCAGGGCACCTATGAAATGCTGAGGATATAAGGATTGACAGAAACACAAACCTATGGCACTGAGCTCATCCACCTCCCCCTGTGGGATGTCTCCAAACACTGGAGGGTTGTCATTCTGATCTAAAACCTTGAACCGTATGACAACTTTATCTTCTGCCAGCCTGCCATCAGTGTACGCAGCACCACCAGACAGCTGAAACAACGGAAGAAACACACTTTTCACATTTAGCCTTTGTCACAAAAGGCCTTTGAGTCTGATGTGTAGCAAATGGTTGTCAAATATGTCAATATCAAATATGAAAAGCAGTAAAGTCATGTCATCTCAAAATTGTAAAGCAAAGCTGTCTTAAATCGCTCACATTGTACATATGGATGACTTCCCTGTCAAGTATTCCTCTCACACGAATGTGTCCACTTATAGGGTCGACGACAAACACATTGAATGGATACTGGTTCGCACCAATGCCTTCCAGGGAGTAGCGAATATTCCCTTTGCCATTATCAAAATCTGAATGAATCTGAAAGAAAAAGAAGAGCAATCTAACCATCACAATTACTCTGAAGCAGTTTAATTTAAGTGCAAATCTTGCATAGTTCCTTTTTAAGCAGTCTTCAACCTCCAACTTGCTTACTTCATTTTAAAGATCTGCACCTGGATCCAGACAGGTGGTAATACATGCATAGAACAATGATGTGATTTTCCAAAAAGCTCCATTTTGGTCTCATCTGTCCACAGGACATTCTCCCAGGAGTCAGCACTATAGTTGGCTTTCTCTCACAGTCCAAAGACATACACACCATGGCAACTAATCACTGATGACCCTAATTGCCCATAGTTAAGAATGTGAGGGCGTGACAGTTGCTCATATGTCCTGTGATAGACTAGTGACCTGTCCAGAATGGGACTGGCTCCAGAGGTGGCACTTTAATACATATACATGTATTATAATATGTATTGTTCATGTAAAAAAAAAAAATCTGAAAACTCAAAAAATGTTGATTTGCACTGCTGTAGAGTGAGCGGACAGTTTCAAAAAGAGTTGCAGTGCAGTGACTCACCTTGGCAATAAATTTCTTATGAGTGTAATCTTCATTCTCTGTCAGATTCAACGCTGGGGGAATCCATTCTCTTCTTTTCCTTACCAGCTTATCTACATGGTTGGCCCTCACCACAGTAACAGACTGGAGCTGTAATAAAACAGATGTAATTACTTTGCCACCTTTATCTGAAAGAATCTATGCTCCACATGTGCATTCCATCATTGAAAAGAAAAGAATATCCCTTTAACTAGCTTATCTCAATTGTGTTGCTTGTAGCGTTGTTAGTCAAGTTTCTATTTGCTTGCAGTTACTTGCTAACACTTTGAATGTCTCTCATCATATATCATTAGGATAAAGCTGCTGTAAAACAACTCCAACACCAGCAGATTGCGGCCTCCCTATCCCAGCACCAGGGGTCCAAGGGAGATAATGCTACAGAAGAGATACAGCTTCTTCGGCACGAGCTGCAGGAGCTCAAGAATTTTGGCAAATACATTTGCCATGTTGAGTAGCCACACAGGTGTGAATGGGTGGGATGGGTGTGAACAGGGGGGATTTGCAATATTTGCTATTGTTCCTCGCTTCATACAGGAGCAATTGCAAATACTGCAAATCCCACCATTCATTTAGATAAAAGCAGATAGAAAAATAAGGTCCAGGTTGAAAAAACCCAAAGTATCACTTTAAACTGACATGTGTAATAACTGGTCTTATTTTGAGAGTAATATCTAATTTGATGTCAGTATCATATATGTCCAGATATCTCGGAGAAATGTATGAGTCATATATGAATATATCATATATGACAGTAGCCATCTTTTCAATATTAAGATATGACATATATTACTTACGTATGGAAATGGTTTATTTTGACATATAAGTCAAACACATATGGTAAGCAATATATTGCTGTTTCATATACTAACATTGATGCTATACTAATATATGTGACATTTATAAATGTTAAATATGCCATACATATATGTGCCACATATATGTCCCATATATAAAAAGGGCCATTTTTGTAATATTTTAAAATAAATGTTCCAAATGTGTAGAAATATAAGTAGAGATATATGTACCAATATGTTCACATATTGGTTCACACATCTAGATGTAGGTTACATCATAGGCCTTTTAATAACCATATAACCATATTTTTGTATTAAGAGTATTTGCTAATAAATTTCACTTTCACCGTGTGCCACAGTGACAGACTAATGTTTGTTTATTGTAATTATCTGTCAAACTGCTGATTTATCAGAGGCAATTGAATCATTAATGTTTATCCCTAGAAAATGGCTTTGGGGTTCTTTTATCAGGATGGCTACCAAAAACGTCAGGGACCAACAGCCCCACCTAGAATACTTTTCACCAGCCACCAGTCTCACTTGAAATTATACCCACAATGTTAATATACAAGCTGCAATTAAGATAATGTAAAAGCATGTTAGTAAAAGCCTTCACCTCTCAAGTATGTGTTACTGCTGTATTCACAGGAAGAGCTGCTACACCCACACACTATCACCCCTGGGAAATTTACCACATCACATATCTAGTCACATATCTTCCATGACAGCCAGGTCTTCATAAACAAAATAACAAACTCTTTGTATGAGATGGTAAGCAAACCTAGACTCATTTATAAGAAGCATCTGAAATGATTTAACAGGTACAAGTGAGGATTTGTAAATAATTTTGTGAAAAGTCAAAGACTCTTGGTTGATGTTGCAAAAATCTCTGGATAAAAAGTCATGGAAATGGTTCAGTCCTGAGTTTTAGAAACATTGACTATAAAAACTGAAGTACTCACCACAATCAACAACATCACAAAAAAGGGCCATGAAACCCGAACCATGACTGGAGCAAAGTCTGCTATCCCTATCAGGAGAGTCAAGTAGAGTCCTGACAAGAGTTACTGACTGACTGTGAGCTGATGGAGACAGGAGGAGGCTTATGAGAGGAGGGGTAGAGCTGCAAACACACACAGAAAGAGGAAGAGAGAGCGAGAGCACGTGACAGATAAAGAATGAAAGACACAGATACCCAATCAAACGTTTAGCACTTAACATGCAATGTATGCTGAAGTCTTTCAGTACTGAATTCAGCACTTTGAGACAGAGAATACAAAGAAATAAACCCTCTGTCATGATGATGAAATATACAAAACAGCATAAATAATTGTTGAATAAGTAGGTTTTCTGTTGTTGGCCACACTCAGATGGGAGGGCATCGCTGGTCTGCCTGCAAAAATATGTGACATGCATTTGAGAATCGATGCGCATTTTTGGCGATTCCACTCAGGATTTTTGAAGCACAAATTCAAAATGTGTATTAAGATAGGTGGATGGAAACATGACTTTTATCTCTGTTTATCCTGCTGAGGACACTCTGTGACACTCTAAGCTCAGTGGACACTTCCCTCTGACAACATCTCATTTGAAGCCTCACAATGGCAGGTACTGATGGTTAGCAGGATGAAGAGGACAGTTTCAATACAAACTGTCACTGAAGCTCAACATTCAGTGGTGGATTCATGGATCAGATACATGGATCAGTGTCATGTCTAAGAAACGGTGTTAAGTTAATTTATTCAGTGGTGTTCTGTGTTGTCTTGTGATTTCCTGTTTTATTCGTTCTCACTTCCTGTTTGTGTCCATTTCCACAAGTTTCACTTCTTTCCTTTGTCTGTTTTCCCGCCTATAGGATTACCTGTCTCCACCCTGATTGTTTCCACCTGTGCCTTACCTTGTGTGTGTATCTATAGTCTGCGTCTCCCTTTGTCCTTTGCCAGTTCGTCTTGTCCTTGTGTCATGAACCAGTGTTTCTTCCACGTCTTTGTCAGGTCTTGTTGTTTTGTCACTTTGTTGGTTTTTGTCCTACCATTCTCTAGCGATTTTCTGTTTTCCTCCTAGTATTATCTAGTGATTTTCTGTTGTTTTCCTCCTAGTATTATCTAGTGATTTTCTGTTGTTTTCTTCCTAGTATTATCTAGTGATTTTCTGTTGTTTTCATCCTAGCATTGTCTAGTGATTTTCTGTTGGTTTTCATCCTAGCATTGCCTAGTGATTTTCTGTTTGTTTCTCAGTCCTAGCTTATCTAGTGATTTTCAGTTTGTTTCCTTATCAGTATTTCCTCTGTAAAGAGTGATTTTCAGTTTGTTAATAAAACTTTATTTTGATACTTTGGTCTTTTGAGTTGTGCAGTTGGGTTCTGGTCCTAAGTTCGGTCGTGACAGATCAGCATCAATACATGGATCAACATTACTTTTTGTGAGGAGTGAATGTCTGTGATATGTCTGAATTATTGTGAACAACAACAACATTATTGTGAGAAAAAAAAAAATTGTACGTGGTGTCTTTTATAGCAGCAGCTATGGTGCATAATGCTGGGCTGAGTAGCACTTTGTTTTCAAAAGTACTCAATTCAGACACAATCACAATAACTGCAATTCACTCTCAGTGCACACTGTTAGTAAATCACCTTGCACATTCTTTTGTGGGTGATATCAAGTTTGCATATGTGTTTGCACACGGAAACCTTGAGTAAATCAGGCTCTTTGTGTTTGTGGAGCAACTAATATAATTTGAGACTGTCCTGACAAGAATTATCTTATGAACCGTGGTCTTACTTTGACAGAAGCAAAATAGGTGACTGTCATGTGTCCAGATGTAGTATAAAGAGACAAAGTCCAGGTCAATTTGACAGAATTGAGCAATACCAGAATGGTGTGTAATTGCTGAAGACTCAACTTTCTTCTCATTTTGCACATTGCATAAGGAGACAGCTGGAACATTTAGGTGCACCTGACCCCTTTACACTCACAGAGTGTAGACCTCCTGTTCCTGTGCTGCAGGAAGTGAGAGGAGAGCAGGAATTGAGGTCCACCGAGTTGGATGTCAGGGGATTATGTCCTGAAAATAAATTCTGTTCCCACACACATGAGCATCTTTTTGCTTTATTGACAATCTGTGCATGACAGGAGAAATTAATATAGCCTTCAAATGCATCTGTACTGTAGCATAGCTTGGTGCTCATGACACAGAAAAGTAACTGGCCTTGATGGTGTGTGTGTCTGTTGCCCCAGATGATCCAGTCCATCCTCCAGAGAATTTTGACGTAAGTCTACAAACGGGGGTGACCCAGTCCTGTGGAAAACATCATATCATGTCTGACAACCTGAAGGACAATTCTGGGCAATTTCACCCTGGGGCTACAGTATCCTAACATTTTAAGTCTAACAGAGTGAATCTGAATATTTTTTTTTGTAATTGCTCCTGTTTTGCAGTAGTTGTGTCTGTCCCAGCATCATCATGGCAGCGACGAATACGAACGGATAGCATTTCCACTGTTGAGGCTGTATTTTTACCGTATTTTTTTCCACAGACAGCGTCAGATGGCTACTCAAACATACACTGAGGGGTCTGTTTACTTCAAGCAAGCCAACATGTTTTTAAACTGAGCAGACAAACAAAGTCTCGCGGCATCTCATGCGAGACTCGAGTTGAAGCGCTCAGTGTGTTTATGGGTAGTCTGAAAACACACTGAGTTTGTGTCATAAACACAGGAATATCAACTCGGAGGCACAATGGTTTCGAAGGAGTAAGGTCTGTGGTTTATGAAGACATAATGTTATTATTTATTTCTAGTATAAAATACATTCATTTACTCACCCATACAATTGTGGTGTAACTTGGAGTCCTTCGGACGATATTTAGATCCATTCGATATCCGCCTATATCCATATAATGGGAGTGATGGGGCATCGACAATTCAGCCTCCAAATAAGACATTATCTGCCGAAACAAGGTCCAGGTTGCAAAAAATGGAACTTTGCCTTTAACACCATTCAGTCCCTCATTCTTATAGACCAGCTCCAAGGGATGTTGATGGACCCCAGCTTCATGTTCTAGATTATCTGAAAAGATTACAATAGTGCCCACAGGACTCCATCGACTCTATCGATTCTATTGGTTTGGTCTCAACCTGAGTAGTTATTGATGAAATTGTAATTCTCACTACAACTGCTGCATTGATTCAATCTCATGTCCGTATAGGCCAACACAGGATACAACATGTTAATGTAAATGCTGTTGTCAGAATAGACAGGTCACCTGTGGCAGATTTGTCATGATCAAGTCTTCTCTTTACCACCGGAGACTCAGAGAAAGTTGTTCCCAGGATCATGATCATCATAGAGTAGGCAGACCCGAGTGACTCCCATCTTTGGACCCATCTCATGGATTTAGCTGATACTTTTATGCCCCAGAGATTGTGAAGCCAGTCTTGTCAACATAGTTCTGCTTGTGTCCCTCCCTCTCTAGTATAGTCCTTAGTAGTTGACATAAGTGCTGTCAATCAGGTTATGTTTTATTTTTGTAATTTTTGTAATATGTCACAAATTTCACAAATCTGTACTGTGTCTCTTGTGTTAGCTGAAGGTCTACTGCCCTGTACAGAGCGGTGCCCCTCCATAACAAGTTCCCAAAAATGTAGGAACCTCAGGGTTTTACCATTTTTTAGAAAATCAGTTGACCACATCAGGATCTGTGGCACAGATCTTCCGGTGGCAACCAGGTGTTAGAGTTTCAAAAGGCAGACTTTCACATGAAAATATGTGTGTGATCGATAGAGTCAAAGGTGGCAGGTCTCCTGAGAACTTTGACTAACCACCTCTGAAAAGATCATTATCATCTAAGTGAATCTTTTCATCATTGCCATAGTTACAAGTATCTTAGAACAGAGGCTGCACCACAGCAGCTGGATCTCATCCTGACATGAGATTTATGCAGTGTTTAAAAGAGACACAAAAATCAGACACTGCAGGGTATAGCTTGTTTAACATGCAGCAACTTGCATCAAGATGAAAAAGCACAGATGTATTTGCAAACTATAAGCTGCTGCAAACCTGTAATTATAGACATTTGGAGGAGTACATGGAAAGGAACACTACATAACTATATAACACAACAAGTAAGAACAAAACACTTGTGTCATTTTGAACTACTCCTGCTCCGTATTTGCACGGATCAGATTGTAGATATTTTTTATAGATTGTAGTGTACGGTTGTTTATTTGTGACCAGAGGTGGCAAAAGTATTCACATTATATACTTAAGAAGAAGTAGAAATACCTGTGTAAAAAAAACAAAAAACAAAAAAAAAACTCTGGTAAAAGTAGAAGTACTGATTCAACTCCTTTACTCAAGTAAAAGGAAGAAAGTAGAGGCTCTGAAATGTACTTGTTTGCCATCAATGATACACAATAGATAGGGATACACAACAGAGGGAGATGTCCGGGCAAGGCTCCGTCCAGGGTGGACCAAAACACAGCGCGGACAGTTCAGAAGCAATTTGGAATGATCTAAAAGCAATAAAGAAACAGACAAAATGTTTTTACACAGGCATCGTTTAGGTCGACCCAGTTGAACCACTCAAACAGCCGCACAAGGTGGTCGTGGTGCGGCTACAGTCAAACGCAGCTGGACCAGTTACTTAGAGTTTCATGTTTACAATTAGGGGTCATGTAAACATAACACGTCTTTTTCCGGTCAGTCGTCATGTAAACATGACGCTCTGCCGGTGGAGTGGTGTTTGGACCAGAGGGAAAAAAACGTGTGTGAACTGTAGGAGCTGAAAAAAACGAAACAATGTATCATTTTCACATCTGTGTAGACTGCACTTGGCAGATCCATTTTCTGGCCTAAAATGTGGTCGTGTCTGGTTCTTAATTTGTGCTTTAGCAGGCAGCCACTCTCCCTCCTTCCTGGTACTGCATACCACTGAATCTTTCAGTGGTATGCAGTACCGAACTGTACCGGCTTACTTTAACCCTTGGTTGTCAATTGTGGAAGTTGAAAAAGTAACAAACCTGTTTTGACAGTGTAACGAGTAGAAAGTACAGATATTTGTGTTCAAATGTTGGGAATGAAAGTAAAAAGTCGTCAGAAAAATAAATACTCAAGTAAAGTACAGACACCTGAAAAATCTACTTAAGTACAGTAACGGAGTATTTGTTCTCAGTAACTTCCCACCTCTGTCTATGATGAGTCTATGAAGTGTCATGTTGTGGTTTGGTTTCAGATATGTTACCAGTAGATGTGTCCTCTGAAGCTGTTGAGTGAGGGTTAGTGACAGAGAGACAGAACCTGTTTCACTGACAGATGTTATTTGTTTTCTGACTGATGTTAGCAGTCAAACAGAGGGACGTGTGTGTTTTAGAAAACAGACAGGCAGGGCAAGTTAGTGCAGGCGTGTCTGTCTGTGACGCATGTCCCAGAATTGGGTAAGCTGTGCTGTAGAGATCTGTTGATGCCTAAAGCAATTTGGCTCCTTCTCACAAAACCTCAGAGCACTGTGAAGGGGGAGGAACTATTTCTGTATTGTCTCTTGTCAACATTTCCACTATGACATCTATTTGTTATCAGAAAATGATCTTGCACGTGAGACTCAACCACATCTCTTTATTATGCAAAACTTGTGACAGTGAGCTTTACATGGTGACAGTCTGGCATATTCAGCCTGTCCTATCCACACTTGGGCACCATCCCTCGGTGTGTGGACCCTCAGCGATTTGTGCATGGTATGGCACCGATTCCGACTGGTCAGGCAACCTGGAGTGAGAGAGAGTGAGATGGGAGCTGGGTGGACAAGAGTAGCTGTACCCTGCTCCCCTCACACACAACAGACAGTGACACCCTCACTCATGCTTGACAGCTCACCGTGTCTCTCTTCAATACCGGTTAGGTTTTCTTCAGCTTGCTCTTATGTCGGTGTGTCATTACTTATAGTGAGTAGAGTTTCTGGTAAACTTGATTCATAACAGACGTGGTGCTTTTAGCTAGACAGGGCTGAATGCGACTCTCGTCTCTACACCAGTCATTTTTTTTTTTTTTTTAACATCTGCTTGCTCTTAACAGTTTAGTTTTTGATATAAAGTCAGTTGGAAAACTTTGCTCACAGTCATAACACACAGACCACTTACACACATACATTATTATATATATATATATATATATTATATATACATTATTATATGTTTTTATTTTATTTTGGCTGCATGCACTTTCTGACACTTTCTCACTTTAGTTCATAAAAAATAAAAAGTATAAACATTACAAATGAAGTTTTATATATAATACACACACACACACACACACACGTGTGTTTGTTTACTACAGTGACTTTCTTTGCTTCTTTTTAACTTTAATGTTCATCATTATTTAAACAAGTCTTTGTAATACAAATATTACAAAACAATAATAATCATGGCCACACAGTAAATAATATTTT
>OMNW01031961.1:0-12752 GCA_900303245.1 Selene dorsalis
TAGGATTAGAAAATATGGTTTGGACCACTGATATGATCATAGAATGATACTACATTAACCATTGTTATTTCTATTCAAGAGGATGACAACAAGTCTCAAGAACAAATACGGACAGCTTTTGTGACAGTCCTGTAAAATGCTCTGCAGATGAGTCACTAGCCAGCAGGTTGGACGAGACGTCAGTCAGCTGCAGCTGCTTGAGAACACTATTTTCCAGCGTGGTAAAAACTGTTGGGGTTTACCTCCCCACAGACGAGTCAAACATATACACATACAAATAGTGATATTATGAGGTCCTTAGGATAAAAGTGTCTATCATGCAGCACTGTGTATGTTACTCTATAGGAAGTGTTTCCATGTAATTACCTCGGCTGTCTGTGGCAGGGTAGTGCTGCCCAGCGGCGATGCTGCTGTGTGTGCTCAGTGCTCAACCACTGGAACCAGAGAGTCCCTGCAGAGATCAGCTCCATAATGCTGCTGGAGCTGAACTCTGCTGCTCTCCTCCTCCTCCGCTGCTCCTCTCCTGCTCCCCGAAGCCCTCACCTCCTCCACCCTCCACCCCAAGCTGCTCCTCTTCCTCCAGGCGAGTCTCTGTCTCATCACCAACTTATAATAGTATAAACTGATAGCGGGCTGCGGTCATGAGGGAGCCCGGCTGTAGTCAAGATGGACGACTAAATCTGCTGAAGCTGACTGCTGATCATCGCCTGTCTGGAATTCAGAGCAGTTGGTCGTCTGGAAAATAAGTGACACACAAAACAGCCAGAGACAGTTCAAATATTTATTGGGAGATTTTCTGAGAGAAGGATGTGATGTGATACAGGGTGATACAGAGTTTATTAGCACATCTCTCTGGCTGAAAGGGTTCCCCCCGGAGCTCTTTTTTTTTTTTACCACACTGAATTTCACATTGAATCTGTCAAAAACCATATCCAACGCCCAAATGAAATGGGCCTGTCCAATGTGGCTGTTAGTTCTGCAGTGAATGCAGCCTTAAAAACCTTTTCCTTGGATGGTTCCATGTGAAAACTGCCATAGATTTGCTTTTTTGTGGGGAAATCAACTTAATCTTAAATCTCAGAAAACAAGATGATATCCAAATGTATCTGTGAAGTTGGTGAGCATCATTGTAGCCATGTTTCTGTAAAGGTTGGTTTGTGGAATGCATTGTCTGACCACTGTAGACAGGAAGCTGGAGGGAATTGCCAGCTGTCCAAAAACAATGGGGGTTGTTTGATGTAGTTTAAAACCGAGATAACTGCACAGTATCAGTCTCCTCGGATAGTGTTACCCGGGATTTCCTGCAAGCCAGCCGTATTCACACGAGATCACGCGAGTCTCTCGTCGTCCATCGTGCTATGACGTAATGTTGATGTGAAGTTGTGATTGGCTATATGACCTGCGTATTGTGTTTTATTTTGAAAGGGGTGGAAGTGTATTACGTTGATTCTGTGTGGGATTTCCTGTCTGGTGCAATCCGCTCTGTTAAGCTTCACGCGTTTAGCAACGACTCCGTCAGAAATAGAACTGCTACGGATTGATAGCGCTGCGGCGCGGAGAGAGGCTTCTGGGACGCCGCTGAGACGCGCTCCGTTGACTGCGGCGCTGACGGACCGGGTGGAAATACCCTGTTACACTTGATTCCTCACTCCTAAAGTGCTACAAATAATTCAGTAACACACGAACAAAGAGAGAGGAGGAAATCCAGCCCCTTTCTCCATTCTCACCTTTGTATAATTGCCTGCGCACGGTGTAAAGTGGGTGTGAGTAAACAAGCGGTTCAGGAGGAGTGTGAAGCCGACTGGAGTCTGGTTAGGAGAGACCCAGACTGTGATTCTCTGTAGGAGTGACCTTTTCTCTCACATTACACATTATCCTTTGGTTTGGTGTCAATGGAAAAAGCAGAGGAAACTGCAGAAACACTGTGCGACTGCAGATGTTGACCTCTGCAGCTGGTTGGAGGTAGAGACCGTCCACAGTTCAGGAGTGGGTGCATGTGTGTTTGCAGGGTGGAACTAGCCTGGTCCAACAGTGACCTTTGTCTGGACTAATCCATGCTGCGTTTCCCTAGGATTGCTTCCTGCGGGGGGAAAGGGGTTAATCGTCATGCTTGGGCCAGATTTGTGGCTGACTGGATTAAGTGGGGCTCAGAGTGTTGGACACTCCGCTAATCTCCAGCATCCATGCCCCTGCTGCCTGTTTGGGAGGGACAGACTGGCTGGCTGTCTGGCTGGCTGCCTGTTTGGCTGACTTCTTCCCACTTTGACCGAGTGAATGACTGATGATGGAGGGGCTGAGTTTTCCCCTCACCCACCCAGAGGCGGAGAAACACGATGTGGCGTTTGATTTCTCTCTCTGACGGCCACCTCTTGGTATCAGCGAGTTCAGACACACCCCTGCGCCCTTTATGAAGAAACCTCCTTATATTTGGAGTCTCACTGTTGATTTAACAATTTACAACAGCTCCCACTCCCTCGTCCCACTTCTTGAGTCAATGATTAGCAGAGACTGCTCAGTGTTTTTCGGCCAGCAGTGTTAGAATCAGCTCCTCTCTGTGACTGTGTGTGGCTGAGCTCCTCCACAGCCCCCTCAGGCTTTTTCTTCTTACTTTCTTACTATTTTAACACAGTTTACACTTTCAAAATTAGGTGTTAAATTTCTCATTGTCACACATGGTGCTGTTCCTGCAATGGTAAATCAGTGTCTGCATAGAGCCACAAATGAGGCTGTGATACCAGCAACCTTTTTACATGACAGAGAGGAATTTGGTCTTTATGAATCTTGCCCTATTAACGCTCTCTACTACAGTTTACATGGTTTTAGGTTCAGCTTTGAATAATCCAGCAACCAGCTCAGATTCCACAAAGGACACAACGTGAGGCCACATGCTTGTGTCCTTTCTGTAGGTTCCAGCTGTTTGACACAAAACTTTTTTAATCTGAACATTTTCACACCTGACCAAGAGGACTCCGTCCGATTGGGGGGGGGGCTTTGATCCCGAGTTTGGTCCGGTAAGCGTTCACACTACATACAAACCACCAGGGTTGACTTCCGTTTTCAGGCAGACCAGAGTTGGGATGAGCTGTGGGCTATCCCAGGAAACAAACTCTGGTCCCTTTAAAGCAGGCCACACAGCTCTGGTGTGAAAGCAACCTGAGACGTGTCTTTTTCTTACAAAGGAAAATCAGCTCTGATATCTGAAAACTCTCTGAACAGTCTGCAGAAAACAGCCCAAGTGAAGGATCTGCAGCAGTGACTGGTGTAAAACAGAGTGAGACGTGAGTTAGTATTTCAGGATTCCTGGGCCACTTGTTTCAAACTACAGGTTTTTATTAAGGTGGATAACACAAGCTGTTTTATTCTACTATATACAGTACATCTGTTAAATAACCCAGTCCTGATTTCATGAAGCTTTTATGTGTCTTGGTTGCTTATAAATATCTAAGTGGCACAGCAGGGGTAGTGAGGACATTAAACATCATATAGAACATGAAGACCAATCAACTCACCTTTACACACTCACTGTGCTTTCACAAAGGGCTTTAGTTGAAGGGGTTAGTGTTGAATCAAACACCCTGATGCCTAGTGTTGATGATGTCGAGGCTTGTGGCTGGTTTAGAGCCTAACAGTAGCTGTACACTTCTGCATAATATCCATCACTTCTGGATCTATGATACACTTTTCTGTGAACCAGACTTGTGTGTTGGTTTACAGAAATTCATCTTCTCTGTTGTACTCTACTATCTGTGGACATGAAGAGAGGGAACGGGATGTACTGTGTATGTTTGGACTTTTAGTTGGTGCATGAAGCCATCAGTGTCCATCCATAGTCTCATCTCTTTTCACAACAACAACAATGATACAACCTCAGCTTCTGAATGGATCATACTCTGATACTGTATATTGTCTGGTCTGTGAAAGTTCAATTTCCATGGTGATAAGTCAGAATATGTTGTTGATCCGGGTAGACACACACACTCTTTCTCTGCGCATTGAACTCCTGCATCCTAGAGTAAAATGACTGATTTAAGTTACAGTAAGGGGTCAGTGCAGTGTAGCCTTTCCCTCATCAGTTGTTGCAGTGATGTAAAACACATTAAGAGCAGCAAACTGTCACACTTAAGAATCTGCAGCCTGATTTTTGACATTTCATCCTCATGAACGATTTGCATCCTCGCACTGACAACCTCGCAAGACAAATGAAGCTCATTATCATCGTCGTTACAGTGATGAAGTCAGTGAATCACATACGTTTCCTCAACAGTGGCTCAGTGTTGCATCATTACAGTATGTTGCTGTGTCTTCAGTGCAGGTTCAGTAAGTATTAACTGGTTTGTGAACAACAGCAATTTCTCTCACTCTGCCATTTGATTGCTGTGAAATCAGCTGCAGAGTTGGTTTGCAAAGATGCATAAGCAGCGCTTTAAACCCAACTTGGAGTGTGTGCGCGCATGTGTGTGTGTGTGTGTGTGTCTCTTTGGCCTCCTGGATGATGGAGGAGTTGCACCTGTGAAACCACCAGTCCTTTAAATCCAGAGTTCACTCACAGACCAAATGAGCTCTGCGGAGAGATGGCCTACTCATAGCCTGCAGCTACACACACATACACACACGACCTGCATAAACACAGTTGCTTGTATATGCACAGGCAGTGAGATGAATAACTCATGTGTTGATTTTTCCTGGATGTTGAAATCTTGCAGAAATATCAACACACTTCATTCAGAGTTGTGATCAGATACAACAGGATATTGTTACACACAACCAAAAGTAGAATCTGACTTTTTATTGTCATTATCAATTCATCTAATATTCTTCTAATTTTCTGAATTCTTCAGTAAATGTCGTGGTAAAGCATTGGAACAGTGAAAATGTTTGTCCTTATCTCCTGGAGCCGAAGAGAAGGTCTTTTTTATAAGAGGAAAAACATCAGGTATTGACATTAGAGTGGGAAAGGTCACACGAGTGACTCATCAATGATCTGAATATTTGCACAATAATTTTCTTGACTGTTTGATTCATCAACTTATCAGCTCAGCCTGAATATTCAGCAGATGCTCTGACTCAGCCATCTATTTTCTCCAGCAATTTTTCCCGCATCTGTGACTTTTCCTGACATTTGCAGTGAAACAGGTTCATGTGAAAGTTGAACATTTGAATCCCTGAATTTAAAGAAGAAAAAAAAACCTATTGACAAAATAGCGAGCAGGTAAAACTCTTACCGTCCTTTTAGCAGTGTTTATAATCCTAATGAGAGGAGCACAGCTTCTTAGCCAAGTTTCAGTGATTTTAGGGCTGAAACGATTACTCGAGTAATTTCAATAATTGGATTACAAAAAATGATTTTTCCTGAATCGAAGCTTCGTTTAATTAATTACACTCACAATATACGGCATTCACAGCTTCCTCACATGGACTTTTATTACTGACACACAGCGTCGTCAAAGTTCAGTGGCACGATTTAAGAAAAAACAGAAGATAAGGAACGAGAGATGATATCAAAGGTGTAGGACCATTTCAAGTTGCGTTCACTGTAAAGCTGAAGTTTCATACCGTAACGGCTCGTCCTCAGTGATGCAGCAGTGAAACGTGTAAGACAACTTAACGTAATGTAAACATGTGTTGGCTAATCAAGATGAACGCTAGTGAGAACATATAGTAGATGCAACGTGCGTTCTTAAACAGTTAAGAACGTGAGTCAATATGACAGCTAGTTATGATGTGAATTACATCAGCTCAAGGAAAGAAAATAAAACGCTGCTGTATTCATTTCATTCATGTTGCGTCAATTTAATTCGTCTTTTGTTGTGAGTGATTCGGTCTAACACACACAAGAACACACACTGCTCTTTTTATACAGGCACTCCTCTCACTCTCTCAGACACACACACACTTGCTTCCCAGTGATGGCATCAAATAGACTTACCAGACATCAAAATATCAAGTGGTTAATAAGATTAGAGACTGAAGGTTGAAATGCACAAATATCATACAGACATATCAGTACATCACAATTATTGATTGTTCATTTGCAGATGTCTTTTTACTATCGCTATTTAATAAGGAAAAAGACATTATCATTATTATTACTTGATTACTCGTTGATAGAATAATCGATTACAAAAATAATCGATAGCTGCAACCCTAAGTGATTTGAACTGATCCAACCTGACTGACGTGGTCGTACCTGCGCATCTTCTTAAGATTAGTGTTCAATACACACAGAGGTGATTGTTACCTGCAGGTTGGGTTCCAGCCCCATGTTTCTGTGTGACACTGATAGTTGAAGGGAGAGCTCCACTTAATGGCCGTTTCCACTGCAGGAACTTCTGGGTAATTTTACTGGGCCAGGGCTGTTAGCGTGTGTCTCAACAACCCCTGAAGGACCATCTCCTGTAACTTTTACGGGGGGGGGGCTTAAAGAGTCCCTACCTCGGGGCAAGTACTCCGAACGGCCCCCGAAAAACTCCCAGGTGGGGTTTGAGGTTTACTCGGTGCTGATTGGGTGTACTCAGAGCGGGGTGTGATGCCAGGAGAAAGAGCAAAAATAAGCAGCATTTTTTAAACTCAACAGAAGAGGAGCATTAGAAGAAAGCATCTGCACTGCTGGAAAACAACAACAGCAGTAACAGAAGACAAGATGTATAATAAGTGGTCAGAGACTCTGCCATTACTCGACGATCAAAACTGTTGCACAATGATTACGTCACCTCAAGAGTCCAGCTGGTCCATATGGTCCTGCTCTGCAGTGGAGACACCCAGAGAGAGGACGTTCCTGTAAAGTTCCTGCCCCCTACATTTTTACCAGGAACTTCCTCAGTGGAAACGGGATCATTATTAAACATTATTGTTTTTCTTGGTTGTGTGATTTTTTTATTTTGTTGTCGGACTCCATCCCAGAGGTAACACATGCAGAGCCTAGGTCTAAGTGTTACAGGGTCATAAGATTAAGTTGGTCTTGACTTTCAATCCTAAATCAGACATAGGCCTAACGTTCTGCTCCAGCTGCTGAAGTGGAGCTGTCACATCCATTAGATGGATAAACAGATGATCTGATGTTTATTACCAGCTTAGATCAGTGATACGAGACCACAGCATACATGGTCAAATATATATGGAACAAGGAGGAGCTCTGACATCCGGATGCTCTCTTTGACCTGTAAAATTAGATTTTGGTTGCTTTGAGTGGATATTTGGTTTCACACTAATAAGCAGAAAGAGGAAGGAGAAGGATGGAGCGAGATGTATTTATAACTGCATGTCCTCGGTCTGGGACTTTTTTATCGGCGATCACATCCATCTCTGGGCATCAAGTCAGCTGTTTTTCACCAACCATTTTCTGATGGTCAGAGAGCCCAGGTTGGCAGTGACCAATCACATTTCTGTTCATTTTACTGTAACAGTGAGAGATTTAAACACACAACTTCTCAGGGGTGTTTGTCTGACTGTGTCCTACACACACAGCAAAACACACACACACACCATGATAGCAAACTAAACACAAACATTATCAGACAAAACAGATCAAATTCAGGTGAGCAGGTTTATTTTGTAAGAATGAGTGACAGAGCAGGTGAAGGTGACGGCCGGGAGATGAATGAGAGGTGGGCTGGTGATGAGAGGGGAGTGATCCACGTGTATGACCAAGAACACAGAAACACCATACAGGTGACTGGTCTGCAGATAATTGACTGGAGCAGTGAGGTTTATGGAGAGACAACTTCTTCCCCTTTTCCTCTGTTTGGCTGGTTTCAACAACCAGTCAACCTCAACTTCAGTTAAGACAGGGGTTCCCAAACAAAGTAACAGTGCCGTAGACTGGCGAACCTCGCTATCCCCAGAGGTGGCTGAAACATTACCAAAACATGTACACAGGGCACACACACTGATACACATTTCCAAACCTAAAGAACAGAACAGCCTTACAACAGGGATATGATTTTACACACAGCTGTTTACTCTAAGATTAAAACAGAATACCTCAGTCAAAGTAATATCCATAAAACTATGTGTGGAGCACAGCAAGTCCATTCTGGGTTTAATTTTGGAGACGTCTACTCAGAGATGAGGAGAATGTATTTGCATGGTTTTACGGTGGTATGCAAAAGTTTGGGCACCACTGGCCAAAATGTCTGTTAATGTGAACAGTTCCCTTTTTCACTCTAAAATTGTAGAAAACAAAAACAATACAATGATATTGCTTAAAATATTGCAGAAGAGTGTCTCACGTTTAACTTCCTGTCTGGAGATCTTTTCATCCTCCACTTGCTTAACTGTTCACATTAACAGAAACTTCTGCATGTTACTGTATTTTATTTTTTATTTTATTATATTTTTACAGTTATGGCTAAAATACAGTATTTCTAATACTTTTAAAAATGTATTTGATTTTTGAAAATCATCGCATGACCCCCACGTGACCCCCACTTTAGGAACCCCATGTGAGTCATATTTCTGACACCACTGTGGATGTTCCCTCACACATGCACACTCATGCTTAACTAATATCAGGACAAGGTCAGCATCTGTCTGTGGAGATGAATAGAATAGTGATCCTCCTCTCCCTCTCTCTCATTCTTTCTCTGCCTCATTCACTCCATCTCTCTACCATCACATCTCCAGTGCCTCTCTCTCTCTGTCCCTCTCTTTCTGTCCGTTTCACAATAACACACATCGTTTCTTTATTCCTAACTGCCCTGTCACTTTTCCTGCTGTTGGGAAACAACACTGGGCTTGTCTTGGTCTTGAGAAGCTGCAGCGTGGATTAACTCACACTCTGCCATATTCTGGCTGTGTTCACTCCTCACTGTGACGCACTGTCCTGTTCCCTATAGGAGCTCTATGCTGTTCTGATGTTGCCTTTACATAGATGTCTGTCTGTTGGAGTTTAAGGAGAAGGTCTGTGAAGATTGGATGACTCGAAATCATTTGAAGACAACATGCTCACACGGTGTGCAAGTGAAAATCATCAGTAGCCCTTTAATATTAATGATGGTGTGAAATGTTTGTGGCGGTGCTGATACACCCATAAACACTGATAAAGACTGGTGTGTGTTGTTGGGTATCTGCAGCGGTGCCTGTCTGTCTGTGGTTATGTTTCTGCCTGATGAGATGTTTGTGGGTTTAGAGTTTACATTCTGTTCAACCTGCACCCCATGTTGCTGAACCAGAGCCTCCATGTCAGTTCTCTTCTTCTGTGGTGTTCACATCAGTTCATCACATAAAGAAACAGCTGGTTCGAAGCATTAGTTCAGATTGCAGTGTGTCCGATTATTTTGTCACGGCACATCTGTTGAAAAAGGCCACACTTTCATCACTACAGGCTTTTCTCCACTGGTTAGTAGAGATGGTCATGTAAACTTTTTCACTCAAACATTTTGCTCCATTTACTTTTTATGCTGCCGCAAAGCAAACATATGGTGATTATCAATCAGATCTTGACACGTCTCATCTCATCTGAGCAACATTTTAAATAGACGCCTTACTTGTTGATAACATCGTCTCTTTTCTGGGAGGAAGCTGAAGCTTAATGAGCCCAAGTTCAAACATTTATTACCAATAATGTAATTTTTCCCCACTAAGAACCACAGCAGGAAGTTCTACATTATGACTGTAGAAGAGGTGCATGAACAAACAGTTTTCTTATGAACATGTGTTTAGTATTTCCTTCCAGCATCAAGTGAAAGGACTTCATCCAGCTCACCTGATGCAAACATGAGCTCAGTGATCTCAGGGTAACACAGTGATAAACTCTTTGGTGAGAGCCACCAGCAGACAAAACTGAACAAGGTCTCAGATGTTATGAATTGCCGTTTTAAGAGTTTGTTAGAACCCAGAGGCTCCTGAATTCAGAGACAAGGCACCAGGCTGAAGATGTCAAGCTCAATAGCTTTTTGTCTGAGTGCGTGTATGTGTGTGTGTAGCACACAGTCAGCGCTGGGCTGACATGAAGACTGACATGATGTCTCAGCTCTGCCTCTTGTTCTTCATTGTTAAATCCACTGGATGCAGTCGAACACGCAGAAACACGAGGATGAAGTTGGGTTAATTTATTAAACAGTAAGTGGAGACAGGACATCAGTGCTTATAAAAGTGCCCCCTGTCATGTGACCGGCCGTGGTTATCTCAACCCCCCGCTCTATGTCTCTCCTCAATGAAGGTCAGTGGCAGCTTATTGATTCTGGCTGGCCGTCTCCTCTGCATACTGTACAGGGCTTTTTATAACCTGACAGACAGACAGAACCACAGGCTGCTGACATACACTCTTTCCAGCTGTCTGTGAGCCTGCCTGCCTCTCACCATGTGCACCGTCCGCTGTCTGTGAGCCTGCCTGCCTCTCACCATGTGCACCGTCCGCTGTCTGTGAGCCTGCCTGCCTCTCACCATGTGCACTGTCCGCTGTCTGTGAGCCTGCCTGCCTCTCACCATGTGCACTGTCCGCTGTCTGTGAGCCTGCCTGCCTCTCACCATGTGCACTGTCCGCTGTCTGCGTCTGACGCTACTGAGCTGCGTGGATTTACCGTCCTCCTCATGGTCTTTGTATGTGCCTTACCTATTAGTGTGCATGCACGTATGTGTGTTCATCAGTGGAGATGACCCCCACCCTCTGTACAGATGCACACAGACAGAAACACACACGCACACACACCTCCTCCTTATGACTGGTTTTCTCAGCAATCAATATTCTGCAGTGGAGCTCCTCGGCCTGCACCCTGTTAAGCCTTGCAGCATGTGTATGCGTGCATGCGTGTGTGTGTGTGTGTGTGCACTTGTCTCCAGCCAGCTTGCTGCTTATCAATATCTTCACCTCTCTCTCAGTTCAGAAATGATCCTCTCCTCTTCCCTCCAGGCCTCATCGATCTCTGTGAGAGATGGATGCAATCAGAAATAAGACGTTGTTGCCCGACTGAAGACTGACTGCCTGTCATGTTGACTGACTGGAACTTATTGCCTTATATTTTCCCCCCAGTGTTATCAAGTGGAGGTCAGACTGATGCGATGGGGCGTGTTTAAAACATGGCCGCCGTGTTCCTCCTCAGTACAGGCCACTTTGGCTGGAACATGTTGAGACACAGTCACATGGCAGGAGATGACCATGTCGACCTGTGACAGTAAACCCATTCCATTATAATTTTCTTCTGCTGTGACATCTGATGTGGAGTGTGAGCAGCCACACAGATGACTCACTCTGTATGTGTGGGTTTCACTTTCCTCCCACAGACATGCACTGGTGGTTAAGTGGAGATTGTGATGGTCGTCTGCCTCACTCGTCATAGCATACCTTTTGTATTTGTGTTTGTGTTTCTACACACAAACACACACAGTGTTTCTGCACACAAACACAGGCAGCAGAGTCTCTCTTTCTGTGTCCATGTCCCCCGTTAGCAATGAGGGGGGACGGGGAATGATTGAGTCTATTTTCACGCCAGGGGTGTCACCGCGGGACGTTTTCCCAGTGGGTAATAAAAAGGTGACATCACCAGTGTTAGCAATTACACTGGACGTTCTACCAGAAAATAACATGAAGATGACACACATTAGCTCCAGATGCTGCCACCTCCAGTAGATAAAGCTTCAGATTGTCTAATTAATGTTCAGGTGACCTGACTTTGGATTCTGAAGCACTTTGACACCAAACCTTCCACCGTAGTCTTGTCGGTCGACTCTCCTTTTGTCACATGATCTGAATCTCTGCTCTCAGAGTCCAAAGGTTACAGTTGTGGAGTTCAACTAAGTATTAATATATTACACTGTTTTATTTGCTGAACATGGGTGCTAATGCAGATATGCTAACCAAATGGCTTTTATAGCCATAAAAGATATGAAAGCATGGTGGGGCTGGTGAGCAAGTTATGTAATCACCAACACCATATAACAGCAGCACCACAGCAACTCTGTTTCTCAGCTGTGATTCTGTTATTACTTGTTCGAACAGCAGCTTGATTGTTTTGCGACATTTCTGTCGATGGAGCCGTGATGACAACTGTTCAATATTTCAACACTTGGGCAAATATTAGGATTCGCTTCCTGGTGGAGAGTTCATTGAGAGCATAGTGGAAGTATAGAAGTAGAAGTTGCTGTTGGTGATGACTGTGATGGGATAATGCTGATGGTAATGGTCACTGTGATGCTGACGGTGATTGCAGCCGGGGCCTGTGACTCCACCCACACTGAAACATTTAGTCTCTGGGCTGAGTGGATAAGTGATCCACGCTCTGACTGGATGGATGTGTCTTTGAACCACAGTGAAAAATTCAGTCTGTTTGTTCCCATCAGGGAGCAGCTTATCTTCTTCATCCTGTTGTGTGTTGTTTATTATATTTATTCTAACTCAGGACAAAGACTTATATTCATCTGAGGGGTCAAGAGATGATAAAAGACAGGAATATATTGCTGTTACACAAAATAGTTTATTTGACTGGCTTGATATTTGATAATATATGTAACCACCATGGCTGTATCATGGCAGCTGGGCACAGAGTGACACAGTCTTGTTAACCAGTCCCAGTGACCATGTTACATACACAACTGATAACTGCTGTGGAATGATGGTGATGATGGATGATGATGATGATGATCACAATCATGATCGGAGCCAGTAGTTATAGTTTTGCTGGATTCCGTCAAACCACCATCACTATTATGGACAGTTTCCATGGAAGCCACAAACATAATAGGAAGAGAGACGTAGAACCACGGAAAGAAATGCAGCGAGAGGGAGTGGTTCCTACTTCTGATGGATGTAGATGAAG